>JAOTRH010076351.1:0-17523 GCA_034768845.1 Heliamphora exappendiculata | reverse complement strand
AGATAAATCTTAAAAAATATTTATGCTTTTTCATGTGCATATAATTTTCATATCATATGGCTCTCAACTCTTTGTAGTTTTAGAATTAACTCACAAGTTTCACCTAAAATAAATTGGAATTGCAATTGCAACTTACGCACCAAGAGAATAATTTTTTTACAAAAAATTCATAAAAGAGAGAGAAGAAAAGAAAAACAAAGGAATGCAAAAGAGGGATTATTTTATTTTTTTGGTGCAAAAAAAGGTAACGAGAGAGTAAAAAATAAGCAAAAAAAAAACACTAACAAGTTGAATTTTATGTCACTTGTTTTCATGTTTAGTAAAAAAAAATTCACTTGTGATCAAATTTTTTCTTTTTTCAGTTCATTTTATTAAGACGATTCAAAAATAAATAAATAATAAAAAGTAAATTACACTCGCCTCATTTGAGATTTATAATTTTTTTTTACTAAAATGACATTGTACTTTTTTTGTTTTAGTGATCGATATCATATTCCCTTTTTGGTACTAACAACGTTAAAACTGTTCATGAAAATTGTTGGCATCGTCATCTTATTTGTTAAATATTCTATATTTACCTCTATTCACTTAAAAAGTAATAACAAATAAATATGTAGATATATGTGTATAGATACATCATCGTAGCTCAAATTCAATTCCGCAATTGATCTAGATTTGGCATATATAATTGCATATGTATTGATGTAGAATGTGTATAAATCGCGTTGATTTGAGAGTTATCACGGATCGTGTTCAACGCAATTCGGTTAATTTGATGAACAGATTGGGGTGTGTAGTCTCAATTCTGCCTCATATATATATATTGTTTCATTGACACAATGGCATGTCTTCTTCCTTGGGTCTTTCAGAAAGAGAGAGACAGGAGGAAGGTTTTTTTGTATGGAAATGGTGGAAACACGTTCCAATTTTAGAACATAAATCTCTGAGAAATCATGTGGGTTTTTTTTTTTATGAAAATTGTGGAAACACGTCCCAATTTTAGAACATAAATGTCGGAGAAATCTTGTGGAATAATTAGAGTCGATAATTGAAGGTATCAACTATCGTGGTTTTGAAACTTTATAAGACATTAGGTATTCGTTTTTAGATCCTTCAAATATAATACGAATTTTAATCTGTGATATTCTAATCACCGATTTAAGCATCCATTTTGGTACTTCTAGGGTTTGAGATCTGGCATTTGCGTGTCTTCAAATTCAATTTTGGAAGTAATTTGGTGAGATTGTAGAAGCAGGGGAAGAAATATGCGGCTTAATTATTCTGAATTGGGGTTGATTCGCTGTTTGAGAAGCATATTGGAAGATATGTATTTGTGCCAAGCTTCCGATTTGTTCTTTGCAATTCGCAATTCACACCTCCAATCTGTTCATCGCAATTCGATTTGTTCTTTGCAAACCCAAAACAAAAGCCCTAATGGTGGAGTAAAAGAGAACGTTGTGGTTGTAGAGGTAGGAAGAGATGGTGAAGAGGAAGAAGCGGAGGAAGAGGCAAGCTGGGTGGCGACGGCAGAGGAGGACTAGGAGGTGAGTTCAACAGAGAAGTATAGGAGGTGGATGGCAGCGATGGCGGTGGCAAAGGGATGGTGGAGGTGGAGATGGTGCTAGTGAAGGAGAGGACGACAAAGTAGGATGAAGGAGATGTGAGTTGTTGAGTTGCAGAGTCATTAGGATTGCAATTTTATTATAGCAAGGATAAAATAGTAAAAGATTATTTTTTGTTAACACCGTTTGTACAACAATTCTGATAGAGAAAGTCAGTGTTATTTTAGTAACCTCGGGAGAGATTTCTAAAATAAGTTTAAACCTTAGGAGAGGTATGTGTAATTTACCCATAACTAGAAGACGAAAAAAATTCTTACAAGACAAAAAAAAAAAAAAATTTAAAATTTATTCCCAACTAGCCTACATATATATGCGAGTAGTAGTAGTAGTAGTAGTAAGAAGAATTGTGGCTATCAACTCAAGCAAAAATAAGGCCTGCCAAAACATGCACTTATTTTTCTTACATTAAATTCTTGGGAAACTTTACAGGCTTTGTCTTCTAATCACGTTAACAATTAATGTAAATTAGAATAGAAAAGGAATATCGGGCCTAAACTTCACTTTAGGAAAAAGGCCTTCCATTCCATTCAGAGATGACATAACAAATTCCAATAATTCATTCGTCCTGTTGGTGCCGTTTCTCACCCTTGATCATGAAACAAAAAACCCTGATTTGACTTTAGAAAAATTATGAATTTAACCACCAGTTTTCAATCAACTAAATTCATTTCACAAGTTGTCCTTTGTACCTCAGCAATTGGTTCTGGCCTCAAGTTTGCCTCTTTAGTTGTTGTGACCTAATGAACTCTTCAATCTTTGCCCTCATTTCAGGGTTGGGAATCAGCATATCTGCCGTAAGATGAGATCGATTGAAGGGGTCCGTCTGCAATTTTCACATCAAAGAGTAGTAAGAACCAATAGTATAAAACGAGAGAAAAAGCAAAAAAAAATAAATAGAATAAACAGAAAGTAAAACAATGAACAAAGGCATACGCTATCGCTAAGTAGATGCCTTTGAATAACAGTCCGATCAACTGTGTGTCTAGAAGACGGTAAAATAACTGGATCCGTCATTAAAGTGAACTGCCAACCAAAAAAATTTAAATGAATGAATAATGAATGTGACCAGTTTTCTAAATTAAAGACAGCGCAAAAAAATGATAAATTAGACAGTTCAATTCCAAGTCATCATGCTAAAAGAGCAACAGGGATTGTTGTTTCAAGCCCAAATACTAAGCACAATAACATACTTGAATTGGGTCCAGGAACTCCTCGGGGATCTCTCCGAGAGTAGCTTCAGTGTCCATGGCCTCAGAAGCTGCAACTTTGGCTTTTGCGCCAAGCTCAATAAACTCCCGAATAATGCTTCCGTCTTCACCAATTCTCCGGAGGACATCTGCTGCAGCACTAAACAACTGGGAGATTCAAACCATCAGATTACGCTAGACCAATTACACTCCTTCACAAGTGCATGAACACTTAAAACATTCGTTCATTGCCTCTACATATTAATATATAGAAGTTATAAAATGATCAGCCTCAACTTTATTTACCTGCTCATTGTATGATCGACCATCCCTCGTGATGGCAGCCGGGAAAATATTTTCTTTATCACCCCTTGCCAGATGAACATAAATATTGACAATCTTCAAATAAAAGCATGCAAATCAGTATTTTCTTTTTTGTCCAAACAAACTCGCACTTAGAGCATATTAGCAGTCAATTTAATTGTTTCTTTAGCAAATCACCAAGGAGAAGCCATCAGATTTAATTGTTCACCAAGTAATAACATTTTGTTGATAGAAACAGAAAGAGCTATATTCTTTTAGTGCCAACCTGCTTAAGCAACTGCTTTGGGCGGAACTCATACTTTTCAGGATCCTTTAAACTAAGAGATTTCCTTTGGGGTCCCACAAGTTGAAACAAAAAGTAATTGAGCATGCTGGCCACTCTTTCAACCTGCAAGAAGAAAGACCCTATTCCAGTATAAAACCAATAACATAACAGGTAAAATTTGATGAGATCTGACAGAATAATGTCAGCAAGCAACTAAGTCTTATTTGATGGATAATGCCATTAATAAAGCAGAGAAAATACAGTACCATTTCTGGTAGTAAGAAAGGAGCTGTAATCTGCTCCGAAGTAAATGCTAGCATGGTCACATCTTCATTTGCCAACTTCATATCAATGCGAATTATCTAAAAGCACAGAGCAGTTAAATATAACTAAGGGTGTAAAAGGTAAATTACTACAAGTCTACAACAATGATGATGACAACATCAACAAACATAAGATGAGGAAGAACATAAATCAAGAAACTGACATTTTCCTGGGAATGGAACAACCGGGTCCTCTCCTGCCTCTCTTGGGCTGGTCTTCGCTCCCATTCCACCGTGTTAGACATCTCAGCTTCAAGCTCTTTCAGTTCAAGAATTTTGTTAAGACTTTCGTCAAGAAGATAGATACTATCATTGATCAGGAAGTTTACGAAGTTCAAATAGACCCCCTTCTCTTCTTCCTTAGCAATCTGGAACATCAAGTAGATAGCAGGTGTAGAAGTTTAATCATCTATATTCAAAAGGCACGTGAAGAGAAATTTTACAAATCACAATGCATGAATATGACTTACCTGTCTCCATGCATTGCGGTGACTAGGAACCTGCCATAGGTAGTCGAGAAGTTCTGCAATATTATGGCGGATGTTGAACTTGTCATAGAACTGCGCAGGGATGCAGAACAAACATGGAAATCAAAAATAAAAGACTAGAAAGCTTCCCAATCTTAGAGTAACTTGTTTGAAATTCAAAGAGGAGACTGATCATATGAAGAAATTTTAAGAAAAAGAAACAATGCTCAAAAAAATTAGAAGGGACTGGAAAAGACTCAAGTGAGGATGAGAAAAACTAAAAACTTGACTCAAACAGACGATTGTAACAAAATGATTTTCAACACCAATCAAGTCAACCAGCCTGTTTCATATATCTAGCTGTATCACTGCCATTGCTTTAAACAAATCCATAACATGTTAAAAGTTAATGAGACCCAGTAATTTTGACTAGTTAGCACTTCATTGTCTTAATCCAGTCAAATCACACGGTGATGCTTTTCTCGGGGGAAAAAAGAATAGGCAGAAGCAGAAGGTTATGTTGGTACTAAAAGGAAAAAATAATTATTATCATTAATAAATAACAAAAATAGGCAGAAGCGTAAGGTCTCAACAATGAGACGATAATCTCTCTGTATCAATCACCTGTGTGTGTGACCCTGTGAACTCGATGTCGACATAAAGCTTCAGAAGATTCCTTACGAGATAGTCCAGAGAAAGTTGGTGTCCTTCAAATAGAGTAGCTGTGACAGATGAGCCACTGCATGCAAAAGGTCAAGGTAGAAAATATAACTATTCAGCTTCAAGAGTAATTTTTTTCTTTTTGTGGAAAAAAGAAATAAAGAAAGAAACGACTGAGCCATCTATTTTTGTATACAGGAAACATGAAAACACCTTCTACGGGGCATCCAACAATTCAGGACTTCAACCATTTTTGCTCTTAGATATGGATTTCTGATGAAATTTGGACTTGCCATGAACATGATAATAAAGTTCATAAAGTCATCCTGTCAAGCAAGAATGAGAAGAAAAATATACTCAAAATGCCAAAGAGCTTATGCAGAAAAAGTATGTAATATATTCATGATAAAGCCTCAGTATTTAAACTACCAGTAAGACACCATCTAAAGCTTTAGGAATCCTAGAAGCAAAAATAAGCAATTCCATGGCATCTTCCACAAAGTGCTCCGGCATGCATGCAAATTCCACAGGGCAAGTCGAAGGTAGAGGCATTTTAAAACCATCAACCAGGCCAACCAACCAAACCACCATTAACCGGTAGAAAGACAGTGCACGATGAAGAAGATCCCCATCCTAAAGAATAAAGCAATAGATTCATAATGTCAGTAACCAACTTGAGACAGTTTATTGAAATTTACAGTTCAGCAAGCAGATTCAGCAAGGAGACTTGGCTTTGTAAATGATGGTGTGAGCCTGCAATTGCATGGTGTACATCTAAGTTTCAAACCTCGACTATTAACAGGGAGAAGAGAAATTGGAGGGAGAGAGGGCCAAAGCCGTCAGAGCAAATAAAGATACTCTAATCTCCTGGCAATATTGACTTCATTGTATAGCAGATACATTTTCTAACACAAATAAAAAAAAATTTTCTTATAACCACTAAAATACTTTACAGAGTACAACTATATGAGGGATATGCATCAACACACTAAATGCTTCTTTTTCCCGACACTAGTACCCTATTGGAAAACCCTATTCGAAGATAAATATAAATTTTATCAAATAACTTCTATCAGTACAGAAGCCAAGAATGAAGAACTGGGGGAAAAAAAGGCAGCTTATATAATAATTAATTAAAAACAAATGTCCCAACTCAACAACGCCAAACCCCAATTACTTGGACAAACAATTAAAAATGAAAAATATTAAGCTATAGGACCATATAGTCTTTGGAATGATACAGCCACCCACTTTGTTTCCTCCCACCATTAACCAATATCCCATTAACCTCCCTCATCCACTATAGAACCTTCAAACCAAATCAAATACCCAGCTGACTAAGTTATTAATTGTCAAGATACCCTCTCTCATTTCGCCCTCAAGTACTTCCAACGCAAAGAAGAGAAGTTTCATAGACTCAAAACATTAATCTGCTGATGACCCCAATGAATGGTTTTTTGGGGCTCCGACAAGGGTTTTTGAACAGAACAGTCTCATCCCTTCCTCTACTGCTGACATCCAAAAAAATAATATACGATGGGAACTGCTCTTCACTAGCAAGGCATGGAAAAATCCCACGTGACTCCTAATATTTATTATTCTACAAGTGACTAGAGTTTAACAGCAAAGGTGGGCAATAGAATGCCATCAAATCTCAAACAGGGACAATATATACCAGAACAAAACATATACAGATCCACAAACCCACACACACACTCATCCACCCACGCACACTAATAGATGATATACCCTAAGTATCTGAGCTTCATAACATAGCTTTTCCTGCGAATATAACTCAATTTCTTTCTCTAGGCGAGCTATATCCAGCTCCAGCTGAGGGGAAGGTGCTTGCCCCTGCATGGCTTTGAAAGTGGAGAGAGTATCTTCGCATCTTGAGATATCCTGAATTCCATTCAAATAATATATACCAAGAATCAATGAAAGGAATGATATAAAAATATTAGAAGAAAAAAAACCATTACTGGAATAAAAAATACTTCTAAACAATAAAAATGTACAATTTAAAATAAAAAACAACATAGAGGCCATTACAAAAGACAAATTTGGTCTTTTTATCTGCACAGATATGCATTTTGTTACCTGAACAAGATGCTTAAAGTCAGAAAATGCTTTCAAGAGGCCCAAGTTTAGCACCCTTGTAGTCATAAAGAAACATTCACAAATAAATGTGTATTTGGCTTTTCCACTACAACTGGACATTGGCTTATTGTGGAGAAGAGAAGGTCCACCGACATTACTGCCAGAACTGGTAGCTTCTTGAGACTGTTGCAATCGATTTTCCACATCATGATGTCGTTTAGAGACATCAGTTTTCACAGGATTTTCATTACCTAGCCATTCAGCAACTTCTTCCGACGATGCATGTAGAGCAGTAAGTCCCCTAATACAGGTTCATGACCAATATTCAGGAACAAAATAAAAGATCAGAGACAAGAGGAGGAAGAAACATAGCGAGGAGAAAATTTAATAGATAGGGAAACAAGATCCACCTTAAATCCAACCGAGTACTGTAGAATACATATTTTGGATCAATTTTATCCCTCTTCGTTAAATGTGCATCAAGAAATGGTTCACATAGCCGAAGCATTACAGCACTGAGATTGACAAACATGCCTGAACTCGCACAAGATATTGGATCAACCTGAGACCAAATTACATATGATGCAAAGTCAAAAGTAAAGACCGAGGGACAGATTTCTCCAAAATCAAAACTTCAGCAGGGCGAAACAGAGAAAAAAAAAACTGGTGAAATCATGGTGTCTCCTTTTACCAGGAACATGTCTAAGCAGAAACCACACCAAGTTACAAGTTCTAACATGTCATTTGGCATGTAGGATTATTAGCCAATACTAAATCTTTGTAATTTATTGTACATCACAACTGTAACAATGCTATAATCCGGAACCTTACCTGTATATGGGCCCTCGATGAGTTTTTATTTACCACCTCTCCGAGATACTCAAGAACATTTTCACGAGTATCAGCATTTTTAAGAAGACAGAGAAGAACTTCTGCCAGGCCATCGTACAGGTTATTCATGACAGTTTTGATTGTTGTGAATGAAGATAATAAATCTGCAGGACGACGGGTTGAAGCTTCTGAGAAGCACTGTTGGCTGGTGTTTACAAGAGACAAACACTATAAGGTAAGAAAACCTTCTTAAGCAGTATATCTAATCCAAAACAATCACAAAACTACAGATTCAAACTGAAGAAATAGATCAATAGGACTTGGGGGAAGGACTTCAATAAGAAAATCCAACAAAGAATAAAGCATATTTATATTTATAGTTTTCTATATCTTCATGAAGGGTATGCATATTGGCCGTAACAAAAACAAGGGAAGGAAAAAGTATGCATTAAGAGAAAATAACAAGGCCCAATGGATGATCCAAAGGATCCCTTCAAAATATTTTATTCAAGAAAGGGGAGAAATAAAAAGAAAGAGAAATGTAATCCTGCTTACAACTAATTCCACATAAGAGTTCACAAAGTCTATAAAATTTTTCCCCTCCCAGTTGAAGCGAAAGCACATCATAAAGAATATTCAGTAACAACCCCCCATTTTCGTGAATCAAAATTGGTTAGCTACACTGACAACCCCCATCAATTAAAAAACCGTATATTTGGATCCCTCAACTAGAAAAATCCATACAAGATGGCCCTTTTGGTGGGGCGCAAGTGATTCGATTTTACAGTAGTCAGGGTTCAAATGAACGATTTAATAGTTGAGGGGGGTTTATGCAGATTCCATAATGAGGAGTGTCCATTTAATTAACCCAAAAAAAACTCCGTGCCTGGAATTCCATTGAGGCCTCCGAGTTACAAGAGAGAAAAACTCCCTTGACTCAGAAATTGCACAATGATTTGACCCCAAATCTAGCAAGTAAATGACCTCCAGTGAATTCACAAATGTATTATTAGGTGGTCCAACTCCTGAAAATCCTATTTGGTTATAACATGCCAAAATAAGTAGAGCCAACATTTCGATAAGTATAGTCAACCTTCTGGCCACAAGATGATTGATAATCAATTTTTTATCACAAGCCACCAGGCACCAGGCACCAGGCACCAGCCGCAGAATATAATTTCCCCAAAGGATCTTCTTCCACCCCAAAAGTCTAACCAATATCCGTAGAACAGTTTAAAAAGGAACTGCCCAACAACAAAGTGCTTGAACTACAAGTATTTCAAATTTCTTTACTCGCCAAGATTAGCTTAACGTAAAACCAATAAAAATCAATTTATATAAACGAAGTCAGAATAATGCAGTCACTTATAAAATAAACAATCAAAAAACTACATAAAGTCACTTGCATACAGTCACAAATAAGTTGCACTCGGTGTTTGAGTAACAAAGATAGGGAAAAGGATGCTTAATCTGTAACTTCATCCTCCACCTGGACAGTTAAAACCAAATTCCCACACTTCATCGTACAATTGCCAAAACTTTTATACCCTTCCAAAAAAAAAACTGTCATCTCATGATTCTCATTTCACATAAAATTAGTTTGTATGTTAAAACTCAAGTAGGATGATATTTTTGTTCTTTAAAAGTGCCCCCATTGTTCTTGGATGTCCTTTTTCAAACTCTTTTTTCTATTTTGAAGGGCCTATTTTACACCTCTGACTATCTCCTTCTTATGTTATAATCATAGTTGTCAAATCGAGAATTGAATCCTGAATCGAAATTGTTTATTCTCAAATCGTGAATCGTAAAGATTCAGTTATATTTTTAAAATACATCAAAAAAATATATTTAAAATAATTAAATATTAAAAATGTATTATAAATATAAAAAAATTTAGTTATAAATCAATAAAGAACTTGTTCTGAATGATGAACATATAGTGTAATAGGTAAGACGCTTGCATCTAGAACAAAAGATGTGGGTCTGAGCTTTATCGTGATCAATTATCCTATATTGTATTATTAATTATGTTATGATTTATAACAATTCATAAATACATTTTTAGATTTAGGGGCATCCAATTTAAAATTAATTGGCAATGGATGGAGACGTGATATAAAAATAAATGAAATAAATGAAATAGACACTGGGTAAAAATAATATAAAAATGAACTAAATGAATAAAATAGATACTGGGTAAAAATTTAACTCACGAAATCACCCCATATAACTTTGATAATAATCATATCATATTAGAATTTATAGCTATCCAATCCAAAATCAATTACTGTTTGGTAGAAAAACATCTAAAGTATATAAATAAGATTGGGTGGCTTAGAACATTGACGTGGGACAAGTCTCTATAATATAAAATTATAAGTTAGAAGAAACACGAACTCGAGACATACTTGGTATTGAATCGATTCTTTAATTTATCGAACCGAATCGTATTGAATCGTGTGATACGTATCGTGAATCGTACTATTCTTGCTTTTGCCAATTCACTCCACCGATACAAATTGATTACTAGATGTATCAAACCGAATCGTACGATACGTATCGTGAATCATACGATTTTGATAACAAATGTTATAATCTTGTTGCCAAAAAAAAAATGTAAGAAACTATAAAATAATAGTTACCTTTGGGAAAAGCTAGTGTAGAGACACCTTAAAAGGGTGCACATAAGATGCACCTCATAACTAAATCACAAAAGTTCATAACAAAACTACAATGCTTTATGACGAAACTCTAAAAATTTGCAACAAAAGTCACTACAAAATTTCATAACTTCGTAACAAAACACCAAAAACTCATAACTAATTTTGGACCCACCATATACTCATATGGTACACAACCCATAACCTCAACGATTCATGGCAAAAAACACTTAGGCTCATGACAAAAACCTATTAGACTCGTAACTAGAACCACGCAGCCATGCCCAATAGAATGAATAAGGAGAGGCCTATCGATGATCGAGCCACTTTTATGCCACTTACCTTACACATTAATACATAACTTCCATGGTATGCATCCGCGTGCCATAGAATTTCCCTACACATCATACGGATTCTTACACTATACAATCGAACCATAAGATTCTATACAATTGAACCATAAGTTTTTCCTAATTTGAATTATCACAAGAAACATCATAGACTTGGTTTGGAAAACACAAAAAATGATATAAACAGAATTGCGAGTATCTGTAAAGAGTATTATCATTATTCAGTGTCTCGACTCTTATAATCCACCAGGACCATAAGCTTATCAAAAGAAATAAATGCAAACTAGAAACAAGAAAATTGAACGCACCCAACATCAGGCTGGCTTTTGAAAATGGTATGATCAGGAAGAGCACTGACATGAAAAAATGGGCCCAAAATGCTCGTCATCTCGATCACACGCCCATTCAAATAGGCACCCTTCGGAATCCACCATGGGTGGTTCACGAGAGATTTTGCACCAATTGGAAAACTAACCAAAAACAGCAAAGCCCTCAAAGGCTGCTGAAAATTGCCCAAACCAGACACCTTCAGTACACTTCCTCTCAAATCTTCATACAATTGCTTTAGAATTGGGTCCAAACTATCAAAATCCGAATCCCTGAAAAACTCTTCCAGGAATCCTGGAGGCACTCCACTACTGCTACTCCCTCCATACCCACCATCAACTGAGCTCGAAACTTCCGCGAAAAGCAACGGCAACAACGGCGACGTATTCGACTTACTCGTATCCCAATTCGGAAACATATCGGGATTACCCAGATGAATTCTACAGTATGAAACCGACAATTTCTTAGCTTGCTTAACAACCGATTCCATCTCGGACCTCACAACCTTATCTTTCATGTTGGAAATCTTTTTACCCTCGTCACAAGCGCGACGATAACACCCAATTAGATACAGGAATGGAGGTTCAGCAGATGAGAAATTACCCGAGAGTCGATCGATCAAAACCCTCTCCATCAAGTCCCTCGACAGTTTCAATTCCTTTCCCTCGCTGAGAATTTCGGCGGCCGTCATCTCCAGGTAGACTATTCTAGAATCATTCTCCATCGAGTCAATGAGAGATACCAGAAATATCTTCTTGAGAATAATATCCTCAATGTCCGCGGGAGATCTTTGGGGTTTTTGACTCGCCATAATACCCAATTAACACTATAAATCTATATAATATATATACCTATATGCCTGTGTATACAAACAAGAAAAATCGATTCTGAGCTTCCAATGATTTGACGTTGATAAATTAGGGTTTTTAGAGAACTTCAATGCGGAGAATCGAGGAATCGAAATTGGGAACAGGGGAGAATAACGTGACTAAGCTTCGAAATAACATGATTCAAGTGAAAAAAAGAGTAAAGGAAGTCACAAAACCCAGATCTTTGGGTTTTGCTGGGAAGAAGCTGACTTGGAGAGAAGGTAGCTTTTGGTAAAAGATGTTTGGGGAGGAAGAATTGGTTTCTCTTATTAGGAGTAAGAAGTTTGTTCCACCAGAGGCCTGATAATCAGCGTCGGTTGGCTGAAATTAATAATAAAATAAAATTAATATTTAATAATGAGATAAAATTAATATATAAATTAATAATAAGATAAAAGTAGTAATTAAGTAAAATTAATTTTTTTTATGTTTAATTTGAATAAAATTTGATAAACTTATATTTGATGTTGGTATTGGGAGAAATTAATAATAAAATAAAATTAATGTATATATTAGTAATAAAGTAAAATTAATTTTTTTATATTTAATTTGAGTAAAATTAAATAAACTCGTATTTGATTTAAATAGAATTAAAGGTGAGATATGATTATATTTGTTAATTTTTAATATTATCTTTATAATAAAAAATTAAGAAATATATTTTTAATTTTCTAACTTATTTTAAAATTAACTTAAGTAAGCTAATAAACTAAAATTTATATTATTTATTTAAATATTTTTTATTTTTTATTTTTTCAAATTCACTCCTTGAAGTTGGAAAAAAAATCACTCCTTAAAAAGATTTTAAAATAAAAAATTAATAATTAAATATAATAAACTAATAAACACAACAACACAAATTAAGGGTGTAATTTCGGCGCGGTTCAGCCAAGTTCAGCCCTGGTCCAACAGACTTCTGTCAAAAGTTCGAGTTGATCCGAACTTTTTAAGAAGGTATCAGCTTAGACCCAAAAGGTATAGGGCTTGGACTTAGTACTCGGGCTCGAGCCTCACGCTTGGACCACAAGCCGGGCTTTTTTTGAATTTTTCTGGGCTTTTTATTTTTTTATTTTTTCAATTGTTGATTTATTGTATAAGATTATAAATTATTAAATTTATATTTTATAATTTATTATAAGTTTATTTATTAGTTGATTATTTTATTTTAAATTTATAATTTTATTAGCTTATAAGTTTATAATTTATTATTAGTTTATTAATTTATTATTTTACTATAAATTTATACTTTATTAGTTTATTAGCTTATAAGTTTATACTATTATAAGTTTATTAATTTATTATAAGTTTATAAATTAGTTTGCTTGTCATGTATTAATATTAGTTTATAAATTATGTTATGAACTAATATTTATAATAAACTATTATGTTAAATTATAGCTTATAATATTAATTTATAAATTATGTTAAATTATGTTATAATAAATATATTAAATTTATTATAATACATAAATAATTAAATATAATAAGGGCTCCGGCTCGAGCTGGACCACGGGTCCGAATAACCTATCTCTATTGGGTTGGGCTTTTCTCGAGCCGAGCTCAATTCCGTACGATACTGAATCTTCGACGAATCTCAACCGTTACGAGTCTTGTGCCAAATTATACCATAGCAGCAACGCATTATCATCATCAACTATAAAAAGGAGAAAGAGAAGAAACTTCCATTACCTTGTGTGAAAAGAGAAATTAATTGAAAAACAAATTAGTTTTAAAGCTTAAAAAAAGGGTTAATTTGTCCACTTGAAATTAATTCACAGAATCAAGAAACTCATCAGCGCTTAAACATCGTTGGAACTCATTGACGATTAAACCCATTGGAGCGGAACTTGTCGGTGCTTAACTCCGTACTTAAATCCGTTGGAATCCATCGGAACTCGTCGAAACTCATCGTCGATGAGAGATTGGAAGTTCTTCCAAAATGTCTTGGGTTAGGATCTTCAACTGGAATGTTTTTACGAGAGAAGACAAATAAAAGATAGGTAAATGAGATTATTAACCAAAATAATACAAATTAATATCATTTGAAAGACAAAATTCTTTTAAATACCAAGAGATTGCTCTAGATCTTATCTGGTGTTTTAAGATTTTGTTAAAAAAATTACAAATGATAAAATTAAAAGTAATAAAATTAAAATTTTATTTCTTCAATAGAGCACTATGAACAGATACTAAAAAACTACTCCTATGAACTTAAATGAAAATTACAATAAAAGCAAAAAAAAAAAAGACAAACAGTTCGTCGTGATGTGTAAGTGTTCCTTATACATTGCAATCAATCCTATTTATAAATCTAATTTAATAACTGTTGATAACTTCAAATAACTGCTTAGTCGTATTTAAAATGCCACGTGTTGCCTGCAATTTTTTAATCGTCTCTTGCAGTTCCAAACTTAAGACTGCCCACTTATCAGTTTTGTCTGGATATGCCCTTTAACTGCTCTTATTTGGGCGTGCTTAGTAACTACTCGAGAACATGTGACCACTTGCGGTGGTTACTTCCTGATTAAAAGCAACAAATGTGTGTTTTATGCTCTTTTTATTACGCTATGTGGATTTATTTTCGAACAATTCGTCCAAAACATCATTCTAGATAAATAACACCATTTTTGCAATCCAAAGATTAGTTTTGATTAGGAATATTCAAAAGGAACTACTAGTTAAGCTTAAAAAAGCTTCAAAACTACTCTATTATTTGATGCGATATTTAATTTTATATTATTCAATAGGTTTATTTAGTCATTATCTTTATAATTAATAAAATATAGTATAAACAGGTACATTCGAATTATGAGGGTAATTTTGGTCTTCTTGTATAACTGGCAGAACAGAATTGTAAATGGAATGCTAATCCAGACTAAACTAGCAAGTAGAGATCAGTGTTGATATTGCTATTAAGACAATTGGATGGGATTGGTAATTCGTTGGAATTAGCTTGTTTTTGGATTAATTTTTTTTTTATAAATTTTTTAAATTTTTGGTTTTATTTATAAAAAAGTAAAATGTAAAATAATGTAAAAAAAATAACTTGGGCCAAACTAGTGAAGTTTTTTAAAAAATTTTAAGTAAAAAGTTTCTAAAAAATGATGGCCTAAAGAGCTGAACCAAACAATGGTATATCAGGTCATTGAATTACCAATCAGTCCATTGCCATATAATGGCCAACAAACATGGCCTCAAACACTAACCCATTGGGGAACGTTTTTCATTTTTTAGTTTTATTTTTTTTTTAAATTATAAAAAAAATTGTTTAAGAGTTATTTTTCTTTAAAAATATATATATAAATAATTTTTAAAATTTATTAAATTCTTGTAAGTAGAGCAAATATATTTTTACTTATTTTATACGTAAATTTTCATTATATTTTGTTCCTCTAACACCAACCACTTTTGGTCACTTTCGATTACCACCTCCGACTACTACCTTTACTACTACATTTGGTCACCGCCTTCGACAACTACTTTTAACCACTACATCTAATCACCACATATGGCCACCGTCTCCAACCAATCGCTACCTATTGTTATTATTACCGATTAACACTTCACGTCATCACCTATAACTATCACATTCAATTACTACATTCGTCCACAACATCTGACCATTACTTTTTAAATATTTATATGTTAAATATATTTTTTATTTTATTTATAAAATAAATAATAAGTGTTATCAAACGGAACTTATTATAAAAAAAAAATAGATCTTCAATACCGATCTCAACAAGCAACCAAGCTGAATTAATAATTTAATATAATTTTATTATAATAGGGATTTTTGCACAGCCAAAGTTCATATCCCTTCAGGATTATGAAGGTGGTCCGTTTATTAATATTAGTTATTTAGAGTTTCGAAATTAGTTGAGACGTGTATAATTAACTCGTATGCTTACTATGCAAGGTGAGTTCGTAAGGGGTCAGATGAATAAGAAAAAGTTTATTCCATAATGTAGAGTTTCACAACTTGATGACTCATGCACAAAAAAATGGAATGAGACTATCTGATAGACTCTTACCGAAAAAATCTCTCTAATGCTTAAGTTAGTATATTTGTAAACGTGGGAGCCAATTTGGAGAGATTTGGGCAAAGTATATGTAAATAAGAGTTCGTGTGTGTGTCTACCTTTACTGGATTGTCTTTTATATTTATACTCTATCTCGGTGTGTTTTTTGGTTGGAAATTGGTAAACTCTCTCGGCATGGCCTTAGCGCTAAGGTATTTCTGATAACTCACCACAGTCATTAATACTTCATACTTGGTGACGTCTCTGTCATAAATACTTTTTGACCTTGGGTTCGCCGTCATTAATGCCTTTCGTGTCGTCCACGATTAATAGGGCTAACTCTGTCGAGTTGTTGGTAAGTGGGCTTTTCTGATTGTCTGAATCGCCAACAAGTTGGGCTTGGGTTCGAGTTATAGGCTGGTCCATATGCGTTTGGGTCCACCTAGTCTTTTGCCCTCAACTCTTCTATCTCGTATTTGATCGTTATATAAGAGATCCTCAGTGGTGACCTTCTCTTCATATGCTCGGCCTTGGGATCCATCTATCGATCGTTCGTTATCTCAATCGTCCATTGCATTTAAAGTGTTGTTCTGTCATGACACGTGTTGATTGTTTGCCTGTCTTCTGGCGGCGTGTGCCACTTCGAATGACGCACTTTTACAGATGCCCCTTCGTTTGCATGATGAGACACTTGTCCTTTGCTTTTTGAATTTTTCCTGTTCTATTTATATATAGGGTATTTTGACCGTTAAGGCTCATTTGATTCTTTCATTTGCGAGAGCATTTTACCCAATAACATCAGTTGTTGTCTCCTCAGTCGCAATTGGTTTCGTCTTCTGTCATGTAAGAGTCGGGTCATCTCTTCTCTGGTAAGCTCTTGTCCCCGTCTCTACTTCGTCTTTTATTTCTTTAGGGGAGAGTCTGGTTCAATTAGGAGGCTTCTTTTCGCCAGTTTTCCTGATTTATTTTAGGTTTAGATCCCTTTCATCGAATTTGATTCTTCATTTGTCTGCTCTGTCACTTTGCCTTAGGGGTCCATTAGTCCGTTCACTGTGGGAAAACATACTAAACTAGTATCCAGTCCCCCTGCTCGTGCCTCTTTTAGGGAGAAGTACTCCATTCCCCCATTTGTTACTGTTAGATTTTACGATTCGTCTGATCCCAATGAGTTAATTTATGACAAAGGGGATGAAGTGGCCTTCTTTATAGCCTCTGTAGTAGAATGCAGAGTTTGATTTCGTCTTCATCCTCTGCTCATAGATCCGCTAGCCCAATGTTGTCTTCTCCCCACCCAAGTGTCGTTAAACTTTTTTTGAATCGTCGTGGGGATAGCAAAGATTAGCAGGCGTTATGGCCTGGATCTTGGTGTTCCTGAGATCTTTCATTTCTATTCCCTCGGGTGTTATGGGAGATCTCTGTTGGGAGAATATCCAACGTCGAAATAAAATACATGCTCGGGGATTCAGAAAATACATCTTTATTAAACTTTCAACAATTTACAATAATCTGAAATTAC
>JAOTRH010076340.1:0-17525 GCA_034768845.1 Heliamphora exappendiculata | reverse complement strand
CTTGAGATTATGGGTCAGAGTGCAATTATAGTTCTTTAGTGGTGTGAACTATAATTCAGTATTTTATGAAAATTGTAGAAACCATTGCTAGTTTTCCATAACTATAGATACCGCTATGTGTCTTTCTTTAATTGCAGAAACTACTAGTAGGTGTTTGTGTTCCAATAGAATTCTAACTCACAATTACTCCTCAGGTCCCTACTATAACCCTATATATACGCGGGTAGGCTGAACTAGTTTGAGATTGATAGATCATATTGCATATATAATATATCATATTTTTGTCTTTCAAGACGAAAGATATCAGAATTCTGTCGGTACGAGTTCTCGATAGACCGTAACCCACACTACGTTCGAGAATCGCATAAAAAAATACCGTAGAAGATATGACTAGAGCTTTAACTCGGAATCAAGTCGTAGTTGAAGATTAGATTGATAAGAGGTATTCATCTAAATTAACTTTGGTTGCACGGGTTTTATTTTGATCATTCTTCATCAAAAGTTTTATCTGGAGCTCGTTTCAGCGTTTGCCCGTCTAGTTAATTTTTTATCGAAAATCGTTTACAAAACAATAATCTTGGCAATATTGCCTCTAACAGTCCCCTGGGGGGGAGAAGAGATGGACGAGGTGGGCAATGGCATCCATTTGCCCCCACAACCAACAGGTGAAGGGTAACGTGAGCACCTAGAGACAAAACAAAGACCACTGCGATGTTCGTAGGATGGGATGAACAACTTAGGGAGATGAAAGCACAGCTTGATGCAATAATGGAGACTGTGAGATGTGAAACTCCCTCAACCCTCGATGAATTAGTTTAAAAAACTAAATTCCCATTTAAGCCCAGTATAATGGAAATCCCATTACCCTCAAAGTTTAAAATGCCACAGCTAGATATGTACAATGGTATCTCAAACCCAGTCAACCATCTGGACACTTATAAGTCTATGATATACCTCCACTCTCTTCTTGACGAGATAATGTGTAGAGCCTTTCCCACCACCTTGAAAGGTCCAGCTAGGGTTTAATTTTCAAAATTTAAACCAAGTTCTATTGAATCCTTCTCTCAACTGAGTCAGCTCTTTGTTAGTCATTTCATAAGGAGCCAACGGCATAGAAAACCGATTACATGTTTGCTTAATATCAAGCAATCCAAGGGTGAAACATTAAGGGTGTATGTTGTGCGCTTCAATTAAGAGGCGCTCCCAGTGAAGGAAGCCGATGATAAGGTAGCTTTGATGGCCTTTATGGGGGGATTATTGACCTCCCATTTTCTATTTTCATTATCCGAGGCACCACTAATGGCTATGGTAAAGCTAATGCTGAAAGCCCAAAAGCATATAAATACGAAAGATGCCATGGATGCATGCAAGGCTAAGTCAGATGAACCTGCAACAAGAGCAAAAGCAGTGAAAAGATCTAGGAAAGATGATCGAAAGCAGTTTGGCAAGCAACCAAACCATCCAAAGCCTAGATTTGTAGAGTCAACATTCAAGCAGTTGCGCGATGATCAACCCCGCCATTATACCACACTCAATGCTCCCCTTGAAGAGGTTTTAATGTTTATAAAGAGAGATCTAAACCTAAAATGGCTAGAAAAGATGAAAGGTTACCCATCAAAATGCTCTAAGAATAGGTATTACCACTTCCACAAAGATCACGGTCACGACATGGAGGACTGTTATGACTTAAAAAATCAGATGGAGTGCTTAATCAGAAAGGATGACTAGATCGCTTAATATGAAGATAACCATAGCAAGATTAAAGAGAGCAAGATCAAAGAGAAAGAAAGGATTATCTTAGAAGGGATTAGCGTCATGAAGAAGTTATAATTGACCAGTGTAATCAGCCCCAAATGGAGATCAGAATGATTTCTGAAGGTTTTGTAGGAGGAGGAGAATCCCACTTAGCTAGAAAGGCATATACCAAACGCTTAAAAGTCGAGAAAGAGGGAGATACAAAAGAACAAAGCCCTTGGCAAAAATTACAAGCAAAAGAGAAGTTTACGATTTCTTTCTTGGAAGAAGATTGTCGTGGCATCCAAATACCCCTATGATGACTCCATCGTGATTAGCTTGCTCATCAGCAATTACATGGTACGAAGAGTATTGGTGGACAACATAAGCTTAGTAGACATCTTGTTCACCAGTGTATTCGACCAAATGAATATTGGTAGGAACAAGCTCACACCCATGTTATCTCTACTGGTTGGTTTCGCCAGCGATAGGGTTTACCCCTAAGATCAATCCAACTGCCAGTTACAATGGGAGACGGTGCTATAAAGATATCAAAGATGTTTACCTTTTTGGTGATGGATTGCCCATCGCCGTATAACTTATCTTGGGAAGAATTGCTCTTAATAATTTCAAAGCTGTGACTTTGACAAATCATTTTTTGGTTAAGTTCCCAGCAGACCAGGGAATAGGACACGCAAGGGGTGATTGGACATCAATAAAGGAGTGCTACGTTATATCTCTGAAAGAGAAAAAATCAAAAGAAGCACTACACATTAAAGAAATATAGGTACGGAATGAAGCTGAGCTTAGACAAAGAAAGCCAGCATAAGATCTAGATGATTTCATAATTGATGATGCCAAGCAGTCCAAGGTTTTGAAAATAGGTACAAAGTTGGAAGAAAACATAAAGGAACCACTAAAGGTAATCCTCAGATTAAACAAAGATGTCTTTGCTTAGTCTCACCACGACATGACAAGGATTGACCCAACAATCGCTGTTCACAGACTTAATGTTGATCCTAGGGTCAAACCGGTTAGACAGAAGCAAAGAGTATTTGCTCCATAGAGAAACGAAGCGATTAGTGATGAAGTAAGGAAATTGAAGTAAGTTGGTTTTATCAAGGAGGTCACCTACCCGGAATGGTTGGCCAATATAGTTGTGGTAAAAAAGGCCAATGGAAAGTGGAGGATGCGTATAGATTTCATATATCTGAACAAATCTTGTCCCAAAGACAGTTATCCCCACCCCCAGGATCGACTTATTGGTTGACTCTATTACGGGACATGAGCTGCTCAGCTTTATAGACGCATTTTCTGGGTACAATCAGATCATGATGCATGCTCCAAATCAGGATAAGACAACATTCATCACCTTCAAGGGATTATTCTACTATCGAGTTATGCTCTTTGGGCTAAAAAATACTGGAGCAACCTATCAACGTCTAGTCAATTCTATGTTCAAAAAGCAAATAGAAAGAAATATCAAGGTCAACATCAATGATATGCTGGTAAAGAGCAGAAAATCTAACCAGCACATAGGAGAAGTACATGAGGTATTCCTAGTCTTGAGAAGGTATGTGATGAAGCTAAACCCAACAAAGTGTGCTTTTAGAGTCGCATCGGGCATGCTCTTAGGGTTCGTGGTCAACCAAAGAGAAATCGAGACTAACCCAGAAAAGATTGAGGCAATTCTGAAGATGAGAGCCCCGAGCAACGTCAAGAAAGTGCAATGGCTCGCTGGAAGAGTAGCTGCTCTCAATCGCTTCATCTCTTGAGCAACAAATAAGTGTTTCCCTTTTTTCAAGACCCTGAAGAAGGCTTTCTCTTGGAATGATGAATATGATTAGGCTTTTAGTGAGCTAAAAATGTACTTAACTACGCCGCTGCTATTGTCTAACCCCATTCCTGGTAAAGAGTTGTACTTATATTTGGATGCGTCGCAAACAGTCGTTAGCTCAGCCTTGGTAAGGGAGGAGAAGGGACAACAAAGGCAAGTTTACTTCATTAGTAAGGCTTTTAAAGGAGGAGAAAATAGATACTCGCAAATGGAGAAATTAGCGTTCGCCTTGATTGTGTCATCTAGGAGGTTGTGCTCATATTTTCAAGCCCACGCCATCATGCTCTTGACTGATTATCCCTTGAGCAAAGTGCTACAGAAGCCCGAAATGTCGGGAAGATTAATGCAATGGTCCATTAAGCCTAGTCAGTTTGATATAAATTATACACCTGGCACAGCATACAAGGGACAGATACTAGCAAATTTTATCGCAAATTTTATCCTGGGAGATCTTCATGAGAGGGCAAATTTACCACTGACCGAATGTAATCAAGTTGAGACAGACCAAGAAGTGGGAGATGCTAAGCAGAAGCTAGACATGCGTGACACTTGAGTAGTAAATATGAATGGGCCAGCTAGAAAGGACCAAAAGTGGCATGAGTGATTGTTATCTCGCCATCATGAGACCAAATCAAGCAAGCAATAAGGTTAGATTTCAATTTAACCAACAATGAGACATAATATGAAGCATTAATGTGGTGGTGTAGCTCATGTGGCCTGAGCTGCCTTTTGCCTCACATACTCTCAGGATTCAAATTCTAGGATCTCTCCTTCCCCACTTAACTACCCTCCCCCCCCCCAAATATGAAGCATTAATATAGGGACTTAGGGCAGCAAAATCCTGTAGGGTAGAAAAGCTATTGGTCAATTCTAATTCCTAGTTAGTTGTGCAGCAAATGAATGGTTCCTATGAGGAGGATGAAGAGATATAAGACTTGATGGACAACTTGAGCAAACAATTTTCTTGGATAAAGGTCCAACATATCCTTAGGGAAGAAAATCCAGAAGCTGATTAGCTTGCTCAGTCAGTTTCTCACAATTAGGATTATGCAGCTCAGGATGTAGTTAGTAGATACAACCGATCAGCCAAGCATAGATGACTAGTGAGAAGAACACTCCAAAGTAGTGATGGAGATTCAAGAGATGGGATGGACGAAATCGATTTTGAAATACTTAAATAACGGAGAGCTCCCAATAGACAAAAAAACAAGCTAGGAAGTTAAAATTATAGGCTACCAGCTATTGATATTGACATTTTTTTAAAATATAAAGTAGAGAATTTGTATTAAAAAACTAATTATAATACAACTAGCAATTAAACTGCAATCTTCAATTGAACTAATTAAAAATAAAAATTAAATGTTATCGAATATCAACTAATGGGTAATAAAGATATTTTGGTCATCCTGCTACATGATGGGTCGAAGAATAGCTGATCAGACTAGAGAGATGATTAGCGCACTGATCAGCCTTTAGGATGATCGGCTCCTAGATAAGTGTGATCAATCATTTCTCCATTGTATTCTCACTTGCCCAGGAGTATATCCTGCTCAGTACTAGCAAAGCGAGCGGTAAACACGCATCATGACTTGAGATTGGAGAATCCCATCCATGTCGTACCATCATAACCGTTTGGTATGAGGGACCGCGCCACGTGTCCAAAAAGTACGCATAAAGGACCGATTAATGGGATTTAGGTATATTCGAATAGAACGCATAATTTTCTCACTCTTTTTATAACTTTTCTTGTTCTTTACTCCATTGAATAAACTAACTTGATCGCCGGAGGGAATCTCATCAGAAACATTCTGGTGCCCCTTCTAACCCCTATTTTTGATTTCTCAGGCAATGATTTGATCTTAGAGGACCTTCCAGGATTGAGCACCTCAATATATATGCAACACTTTTTTTGATTAATTGCACTTATCACCTCACTTAAATGAGATTAAAAGAGCTTTTGTATTGTTCATCACACCCGAATGAGATTAAACAAGATTTGAAAGATATTAAGAGAAATTTGAGAAATATTAACAGTCTTAAGAGAGTTTAAGGGTGTGAGAATTATTTGTGTGAAAAATATAAACGTTGGGAATATTTAAAAGAGAAAAACATTTAAAAATATCAAACAATGCATTGCCAAACTCAAAAATCTAACTGTTAAAATTTTTTCTAGTCACTGTTGAGCTAATGGGTGGGTCTCATGAGTTATTTTACAGCCCAACAAATTTCAAAGGCTAAGCCCATGCCTAGTTGAGGGATCCAAGTTGAGCTGGTACTCGTGCCTAAACTTGTAACTCTGGCATGCAAGTTATATTTACACCCTTAATTACGCATATAAAATGAAAGAAAAGTAGTATTTTACACAATTTTACTAAACTAATCTTATTCTAAATAAATAACACTCAAATGTATTTGTTTTTATAGAAATAGCAATGATGTTATAAAATATAAACAACTAAAACATTACTTTTTTTATAAATTTATTTACTTTTAAAAAAATTAAAAAATAAAAAAAAATCATATTTCTTTCTATTTCTTTCTATTTCTCTCCATCTATAATCACATTAGACTTCACCTTCAAATTAGTTAAATTGTCCTTCTAGTTATTTAGCTTGTGTTTAGGTTAGTCTTTTTTAAGAGTTTTTTGACTTAAAAGTCAAAAAAAGTCAACTAATTTGACTTAATGTGGCATTTTTTGTTTTTTTTTACATATTTTTATATCTATTTTTCTTACAAAAAAAAGTCAAAAAATTTAAAAGTTTAAAAAAAAAAGTTAATCCAAACATAGGCTAAGTTAGGTAATACAATGTTCCCTTAGTTTCTAGCTTAAATTCTTTTGATTTAAATTTTAAAAAGACATTTTCTCCTCGTTTGGTAACGGTAGCCTTTTGGCTTTTTACTTATTGGCTTTTAGTCATTTTAATTGCCAAGTAAACTAAAAAAACTTTTATATATTTTTAAATTTATTATATACTTTAATTTTTTAAAAAAAAATTATATTTTTAAAACTTACTCATCGAAATTTCTCAAACAAAATTCTTATTGAATAAAAATAAGGTGAAAATAAGAAAAGCTATATTTTTCCTTTTAACTTAAAGCTTTTTAGATAATTGACTATAGTAATTTAAAGTAATTTAAAATAAAAGACTTAATTTAAAATAGAAGCTAGTCAATTTAGCGTCCTACTATAGTGATCCAACAAATATGTTGAATTGCTATTTTTCACAGAATATTATTTTTCTTACAAAAATACATTCTCAACTAGAAAATAAAATTAAAGTATGATATAATATTATTTGAAAAAGCTTAAATAAGAGCTGTTGGCTGATTATTTTTGCATGTTATCGTCGTAGTAGAGGTTCTTAGGCTCTGTTCCGTAGTGTTTATATTTTATATTTTTTATTTTTTGTTTTTATTTTTAAATTTTTTCATAAACTATAAATAAAAATATGTTTTGTAATTATTTTTGTTTTCAAAAAATTGTAAACAATTTTCAAATTTTACAAAATTTTTATAAAAAAAAGTATTTTTATTAGTTTTGTAAACAAGTTATGATTGTTTCTTTTTTTTTACTACATTCGACTATTATACTTGGCTACCAATTACGACCAACTTCTTCGACCACCACATTCGACCATCGTCTTTTACTATTATTTTCGATCACTACATACGGCTATTATCTCCGATCACCACTATTCGGCCATTATTGCCGATCACCCGCTTTAACTATCACTTTCGATCACTATTGGTACCTCTTACTATCATCACTAAATTACATATTCGATCATTAATTTTTATCACTGTATTCAGTCATAACCTTCAACTACCATTTTTTAAATATTGATGTGTTAAAATTTTTTTTATTTTTGTTTTATTTATAAAAATAAATAAAAATATATTTTTTATTTTTTATAAAAAAAAATAAAAAATTCTAAACGTTACCGAACGATGCCTTATTATTTCGCTTTGTTAGCAAAGAGGATAAAGCGAAGTCTTCACTGCCTGTTCTTATTCTTGAGCAGGATAGCGAAAAAATCAACTCTGAAAACAATCCAACAGAAGAAGATAAGAGAGCGAAACCAGGGTGAAGATAGAGAAGAGATCGTAGCTGCCTCAGGTTCTTATATGTGTATGTACATATCATATATTGGAAAATCTTTTGTATGATTTTCATTTAAGCATGCAAAGTGTTTGTAGCAATGCCTAGCTGAAAAAAAGAAGAAGCAACATTTATTTGTTTTATTAAGGAGCGACAGAATCGTTGGTTATGCAGTGATGCTTCTCTAGTCGGAAGAAAGAGCTTAAACAGGAATGGGGTGGTCATCTTCTTGTACTCTCCCTTCAAACTCTCATTTTCTTGTGGCTACGGACATGTCCAAGCTGTTGAAGAGTTCCAAGCTTCCTTTTCGGGTATCTTTCAGTGTTGCTGTCGTTTCATGTTGAAAAACTGACAGGGCTTATTACTCTGCTGGTTCTTTTCCTCAAATACACACTTTTTTTCAACCCAAATGTCTTAGTTTTCATATAAAACACACAAATGAAATGAAACTAGGGTCTAGGCAAATGTCAAAATGAAAAAAAATGATGAAAGAAATAAAGGGAAAAAATTGTTTCATTTTCGGCAACCTGACACGGCTGCAATCTGATAGGAGGTTTTTGCCACATTACAATTTAAATATTAAATCAACTAATAATTACGTTTTTCTACATTGTCATTTTATCTAACATTCATTTTACTTGCATATCTTGTGGTTAAAAAGGCTTTTTTGCCACATTAGAGTTTTATGATTCTACCATTGCAGCCTTTGCGCAATAATAATTTTTATTTGTTGGCCTTTTAGATAAAGATATTTTTTTCTTATTGGGCCCTTGGACAATGAGTTTTTATTTATCTTCTATTATAAGGCTTCAAGACAAAGAAACTTTTAATTTTAATGGGGCTTTGAACAAGGAATTTTGTTTTTTTAGAACGATTTTTTATAGGCCTTTGGACAAGGCTATTTTTTTTTTCTTTGGAGCCCTCAACAAAGCTTGAGGGTAACAATTGGGGGCCTTAGGCGAGTGCCTAACTTGCCTAAGGCTAGGGCCGTCCATGGTTTCAGATCCAGATCTAGTTGCGAGAGATTTAGTAGCTCCCAACTTGCTTTGATTGTTGGCATCTTGATGGGGGTTTCTTACGGGTTGTGTAGTTTTGCATGAAATCGAAAAATACTGCAAATTTTGTAGCTTTAAACAAGACAAGTTGCTACTGTAGTATAGTTTTATTACTAGACTCATTCTGTCCAAGGGCAAATCGATTAGAGGAAATGCAACTTACTAACAAATTTAAATATTTGTTGTTGGAGAACACAATGTAGACTACATTATGATTAATTTTATCCAAGTTTTATGCTACAAAATAGGTAGTATTGCTAAGTAAATCATTATTGAAAACTAGTATAGCTGACATATCCTATCAGCATTAGACATTAGCAAATGGCTATCTATGATTGCCAAAGAATTTGAGCAAGCAGTGTTTGATGGATTTCTTGGGTGATTTTCCTAGCGATATAGAATCTTACATAAATAGAATTATCCTGGTAGTGTGCATGAAGGCCTTTTTTGGTGTAATTTGAGTTGATTGTGTATTGGTGAAAACATCTTTATATTTGTTTTATGGCTTAACCAAATATCTGAAGATGTTCAGCAATTGGATGTTTAACTGTGTTGGACCTTTTGTTCTGGGAAACTTATATTCAAGTTTGGTCGTCTCTTGTTCCTCATTATTGTGTGTTAGTTTACCCCTCTAAATGGGAGAGGGGTTTGCATATGAAAGATTGAAATACATTGAGCTTAATCTTTAATCTTTTGCGAACTGGTTGTATGACAGTTTGCTGCTGCTACTCTTTGTGATAGTCTTGTGAGCAGTCATTCTTTCCAGCTTTCAGAATTTAGGTATTTCTTAGAATTTATCATGCAGTACATGCCTAAAAAGTCTCTTTAACTATGTTGCTGGCAGCCAAAGAGAGAGCGACATGGGAACCAAAAGACACCAAATGTTCTTGCCTACCACGGTTTACAAAAATTACCGTATAAACTTGTAAGTGAATTTTTATTCCACTCTATGATTTCACTTAATGTTTACTGCAACCATCCGCCCGCACCCTCCCCCTTTTCCAGCACACACATGAGAGAGAGAGATTTCTACTACAGCATAATCCATCAATACATTTTGTTAAACCAGAAACTTCCAAATAAGTCTTGCTATTTGTGATATGTTTCCTTCTCAGGATCAAAATCTGAATAAATCTTAAATTCTCCATTTTACCTTAGATCTTTTCTTCTGATATTAGTATTCAATTTTCTTCAAACCTTGTAGTAACAATTTTTTCCCTCTCTTTGATCTAATTGTTTATTTATTTATTTATCAATTTTATTTTTTACTTAGGTTTTTAGTGACATGCCACTGCAATTAATTTTTTCAGCTATCAAATATGTTAAATCCACTTATTCACCTAATATACAGATGTGATAAAATGTATTTTATGAATCAATATTTTATAGATTTAGTGGGTTGAGAAATACATGAAAGGTCTTTTATCTAGGAAATCTTCTGTCATATTTTGCCTGGTCAAATGTTCTTGAATCTCATGGCCTATTGTGGCCTTATTGATTGCATACAGTTACTTGATCATCTAAAGTATGAGACATAGAAAACAACAAATGGTTCAAAGAAAAGATAGATATATGGTTTAGCAGTACAATTAACCTCATGAGTTTAAATTGTGGTAACAACAAGTGGAATGCTTGCAGTCATGGTGCAACATTATGAGTATTATCAATCAATGTGTATTGGAAATTGGATTGAACTCTTGAACTTTTTAACGGGCTAGCAAACAATAAAAAACCCAATGATAAACGTGTTTGGTCAGTTTCTCATAGTTGGAATGTTTGTAATTATTTTTAATAAACATTGCGGCACCTAAATACATGTTTTTCTAAATGGTATTGAATTTTATGTTAGTTTCAAGGCCAAAAGTGTAGAGATTCATCTAGGGGGGAAGTTTACTATCTAGAGTCATTAGAAATTATTAAGATAGGGGTATTATTGTACGGTATTTTTGGTCTTATTATATAAATAACAAGTGGCAGGGAGTAAACCCTAATGTTGGGTGCTCTCATTCACCGTTACTCTGATTCTCTCTCTCTTTCTCTCTCCCTCTCTCTGTAATAATTTTAACATGGTACCAGAGCAAGATTCTCTGTAAGAAAAATTTCTTAGCAATTCTTTCTTCCTCTTTTTTGTTTCTTTCCTCTTATTTTTTCTAATTTCGAAGCTATAAGAAAAAAAAAAACTCTTCTTTGGTGATCGACTGGTCTCCAAAACTTGTGTTATGATTTTTTATAATTTTTTTCTCGATTGATTCATAGTGTTCCCTAGTTTTTTACGCTTTTGGCGCCGCTAAGGTTTCTTCTCACCAATTGCGATTGCGCTGCCTTTTTTCTTCAATCGATGATATGTTCTTCCTTCATGGGTGCCGATTAGGGGTGTATGAGGATCGGATCAATCCTATTTGATGATTTGTGATACTCTGGTGGTTCAGGTCTACTGGATCTTATTCGTTTTGCTTGTTCTTGTTTCCCATAGCCATGGCTAATACAGGGAAGTCTTCTGGTAATTATGAAGACACCGGATTGACTCCTTCAGGGACTCCTACTAATAGTCTATCTTTTCAGATTAGTCTTGTCAAGTTGGATGGTAGTAATTATTTAATTTGGTCTCGTTCCTACAGTTTAGCCATCGTTGCTCGTGGTGTGTCTAGGTATATTACTGGTGAAACCAAACATCCAACAGTCGTGGGTCCTTCTCGCACATAATGGATAGAGAAAAATGCCCTTGTCATGACCTGGTTGTTACACTCTATTCAGCCCTCCATTGGTCGTAGTTTTTTACTTCTGGATACTGCACAAAAGATTTGGTCCGCTACTGCCCGGATTTATTTCCAGACTGGCAATGGTGCCCAGTTTTATGAGTTAAGGAAGAAACTTTGTGGGTTAGATTAGAGAGATCAATCATTAGCTTAGTATTACGCTGAGTTGACTAGCTTGTGGAGCAAGATTGATTATTATAAGGACTTCCATGCTGTTTGTATTACTGATACTGCTGCTTTTCAGAAGATGGTAGAAAAAGAGTGGGTGTATGACTTTCTTGCCGGCCTCCATGTTGATTATGATCTGATCCGTGTTTAGATTTTGGGTCGTGATCCATTTCCCACTTTGCGATAAGCATACGCCTATGTCCAACAAGAAGAGAGCCGTCATCATGCTATGGTTCCTATTTCTTGCTAGGAACGTTCCATGTTAATTTTCATATCTATTCTTCGCATAGGCCCGCCTAGTCATACTAAATCTGGGGATAATAATGGCTTAGTCGCCCGTGATCAACTGCATTGTGAACATTGTAGTAAATCTCGTCGTACTATTGACCATTGTTAGAAGTTACATGGTCGTCTTACTCCGGGACGCGGAGGTGGACGCGGAGGTGGACGTAGTGGATCTATTCACTCCTACGCTCATCTCTCTGAGATCCCTACTAGCACATCCGGTGCGACTGGCCCTTTTTTTGAGGCAGAGTTGACTGTTCTCAGGCATCTGATGACTCGGGTTGATATCTCATCTTCTATTGCCTCTACTTCCTCATCCAGCTTTGCTCATTCAGGTATATCTCTTATTGCACTTAGTGCGATCTCCTCTCATACTCCTTGGATCATTGACTTAGGTGCTACTAATCATATGACTGGATTTTCTACTTTATTTTATTCTTACTCCACTTATTCTGGTGAAGATAAGGTTAGATTAGTCAATGGTTCTTTATCTTCTATAACTGGCGAAGGTTCTATTCATTGCTATTTTTTACTTTCACTATCATCTGTCCTTCATGTTCTCAACTTTTCTATTAATCTTTTATCGGTTATTCATTTTACCAGTTCCTTAAACTATTCTGTAACATTTCTCCTCACTCATTGTGTATTTCAGGAATTGGAGACGGGAAGAGTGATTGGCAGTAGTAGTGCATATGGTGACCTGTACTTACTGGACGTTCCGTCCTCTGCTTCTGTTTCACCTTCACAGTCTGACCAGAATCTCTATACTGATATCGGAATCTTCCATCTACAATTAATTCAGTGGCATCGCCGTTTGGGGCATCCTTCTTTTGGAGTTTTAGAGTCTTTTTCCTTCTTTAGTTAAACATTGCTCTAGAAATGATTTTTTGTGTGAGGCTTGTGAACTTGCAAAACACAAATGTTCTGTTTATCTTTCAGTTAATAAACGCAGTGATTCTCCTTTCACTATTATTCATTCTGATGTGTGGAGTCCCTCACCTATTACTTCTATTTTTGGTTATCGGTGGGTTGTGACATTTATTGGCTGTTATTCCCGTGTTACTTGGGTTTATTTGTTTCACACTAAAAATGAAGTCTTTATCTGTTTTTAAAATTTTTACCACATGGTACGCAACTAGTTTGATGCCAACATCAAGATTCTCTAGAGTGATAATGGGATTGAGTATCTTGATGGTGGTTTTTGTGCCCTATCTAGAGGATCATGGTATTCTTTTCAGACAAGTTGTGTACGCACTCCTGAACAAAATGGAATTACTGAACGTAAAAATTGTCATCTTCTTAAGGTTGTTTGATCCCTTCTTATTACTATACATGTTCCCAAGTCCTTCTGAAGTGAGGCAGTCCTAACTGTGGCTTATCTTATCAATTGTTTGTCCTCTAGTGTTCTTCTGTTCAAAACTCCTTTGGAGCTTCTTCCCGAGTCTCCACCTGTCTCTTCTTTTCCACCCGAACTTTTGGTTACACTTGCTTTGTTCATGCACCGAAACATCACGGTGGAAAATTGGACTCTAAGGCCATCAAATGTGTCTTCATTGGCTACTTTGCTACCCAAAAGGATTAAATGCTATGATCCAGTCATTCGCAAAAGATTTGCCAGTATGGATGTTATTTTTTGGGAGTCCGAGTCATTTTTTCCGTTTCCTATGATATCTCTTCAGGAGGAGACATCTAGACTAGGAGAGATATTACTATCGGGTACACAGATTCAAGAGTCTCAACAAGGTTTGATTTTTCCAAATCTTATCCCGCAAGCTCTTGTTCCTAGTGAGGGGGAGACGAAACTCAGTAAAGATGGAACTGAGCAGGATGTTGGTGGATGATTAGACAGAAATGATCTGCGTACTTAAACTCGACGCTCGAAAGATCAGATGACTTGTGTGCTACTACCATTTTGCTAGTTGCTACCTCCGTCCTCCAGTTCAGACTCTCTCATTGATCTACCCGGTAAGGAGTTCTCTATTGTTGATCTTGACACTTGTAATTTACTTATTGCCCTTCGAAAAGGTGTTAGGATATGTACTCAACACCTAATTTCTCATTTTGTCTCATATAACTCTTTATCAACCCTATATTGTGCTTTTGTCTCGTTTTTGTCCTCTATATCGATTGTGTAAGGTTGGAAGGAAGCCATTGAGGATTCTAAGTGGAAGAAGGCTATGGTTGAGGAGATGACAACCCCGAAAAAGAATGGTACTTGAGAGTTAGTCTCTCTTCTAAAAGAGAAGGCAGTTGGGTGCAAATGGGTTTTCACAGTAAAGCATAAGGCAGATGGATTAGTTGAGAGATTCAAAATAAGGCTAGTTGCTAAGGGTTTTAACCAAACTTATAGTATTGACCATTAGGAGGCTTTTGCTCCAGTAGCTAAAATAAATTCAGTTCGGGTACTCTTATCCTGTACTGCTAATATGGGTTAGCCTCTCTAGTAGTTACATGTGAAGATTACATTTCTTCATGGAGATCTAAAAGAAGAGGTATATATGGATGTACCACTAGGTTTCTCATCTCGTAAAATTGAAGGTAAGGTTTGGAAATTGAAGAAGGCCTTATATGGACTAAAATAGTCTCCCCGAGCGTGGTTTGATAGATTCTTTAAGGCCATGCTAAGATTTGAGTACTGACAGAGTCATGCAGACCATATTATGTTTATCAAGCAAGGCAATAATAAGATCACTGTTCTTATTGTATATGTTGATGACATAGTTGTGACAAGTAATGATTTTGAGGAGGCATCCCGTCTTAAGGAAAATCTAGCAAAAGAATTTGAGATGAAAGATCTAGAGGTGCTACGATATTTTGTTAGAATTGAGGTGGCTAGATTAGATAATGGAATCTTCATTTATCAAAGAAAGTATTTTTGACCTTCTAGAGGAAGTTGGTATGTAGTTTGTCGACCTGCAAATTCACCTATTGAGGTTAATCATCATCTTAGTAGTGGTGATGGAGAACTTGTCGACAATGGTCAATTTTAGAGACTCGTGGGAAGATTAATATACTTATCTCATAACAGATCTGATATTGCATATGCTCTGGGGGTTACCAGTCAGTTTATGCATGATTCTCGTAGTGTACATCTTGATGCTGCTTATCGTATTTTACGATATCTTAAGTCTACTCCTAGTAAAGGGCTCTTGTTCTCTCGTCACGACCATATGACATTAGAAGTTTTTATAGATGCAGATTGAGCTGGTTCAGTTGATAACTGACGATCTACATCGGGGTATTACACACTTGTAGGAGGCAACTTGATTACTTGGCGAAGTAAAAAGCAAACAATAATAGCTCGATCAAGTGCAGAGGCTGAGTATAGGAATATGGCACATGGCATTTGCGAACTCATCTGGTTCCAAGTGCTATTAAAGGATTTGGGTATTGAGTGCGACAAATCTATAAAGTTGTACTGTGACAATAAGGCTACCATTAATATTGCTCATAATCTTGTCCAACATGACATAATGAAGCATATATAGATTGTTCGATACTTTATCAAAGAGAAGTTGTGTCAGGACTCAATTTGTATGCCTTTTGTCAAATTTGCAAATTAATTTGGAGATATTTTTACCAAAGGGTTTTGTAGTAAAATGTTTCAATCCATTGTATGCAAATTGGGCATAAGAAATATTTATGCATTAACTTGAGGGAGAGTGCTAAGATAGGGGTATTATTGTACTTTTGGTATGTTTTGTCTTATTATATAAATAACAAGTGGGTATCGTAAACCTTAATGTTGGATGCTCTTGTTCACTGTTATTTTGATTATCTCTCTTTCTCCTTCTCTTTCCAATTTTTTGCAATAATTCTAACATAAATGCTACTAGAATAGGCGCATTATAAAGAGGAGTAGGAGATTTTGAATTAGTGAAGTTAATGTTTAACTTTTAGATGGTCAATGGAAATAACAAAGATAATATATCAACATCAAAATTCTATAAATGTACAAAAAATAGTGGTTGTAAATGCTGTAATGGTGCAAATGTCATCTGCAGTGGTAACATGTGTTGCGGTTGTTACAAACTGTTACGGTAGCGTAACGGTGACCGATTTAGATTTGAATATTTTTTGTATCTAACAAATATTATCGTAATGGTGACGGAGCCTCGAAATACCGATAGTGACTGTAACGACCTTCCACTTGCTGGCCTAGTGTTAAGAAGATAGTGGATCTATATGCTTTGACTAAAACCTTAATCTCAAGTTACTTATTAGCAAACTTAATGTTGCAGAATATATCACTTGAACTTTCATTTATTTGTTGATAAACAAGAGAAGTATAATATATAAATGGCATAAAAGGAATGCCACCCATATACAACACCTTCAACAAAATGATGCCCACTATAAAAACTTCCACAAAAAAGGTGCTAAATGACCCGTAAGGATTCTATACATTCAACCGCATCACGAATAGATTGAGGATTTCTCTCAGATAATCAACTATACAAATTGTTGAGAATAACGCCCTTCAACTTCAATCTATACGAAGATAACTCCATCCCATCAAAACTTCTTCTATTCTTTTCCATCCAAACCAACCACATCACACACATGGGACCAATCGCCACGCCCTTCTCCTTCTCGAAATCTACCTGTCCATCCCAACAATACCCCACGCATATCCTTCTCAAACACCCAATCAACCCAGAAAAGAAGCAGGAGAAAATCCCATAATTCTATTGCAAACTCACAATAAATAAGAAGGTAAGCACCAGACTCCCCCTCTTTACACAAACAACACCAATTGGTTAGTACATACCCCCCTTGAATAAGATTATTAACAGTGACAATCTTCGCATGGGCGGTGATCCAACCAAAGAAAACCACCTTAGGAGGAGAGCCTTCACCCTCCAAACACTTCTCCATGAAAAGGACATACTCTGGCTTCTCAACAATCTCTCTCGGAAAGTTTTGACTGAGAAATTCCTACTAATATCCCTGCTCCATTTTAATGAGTTCACCCCACGTCCTCCTCGAGAAGAGTTGAAGAGTTCTCTTGATGGCTACTTTTCGATTAGGTTTTCGTAAATTTCACATAACATAAAATCTCTTTTTATCATTAGAAACAACTTGATTTTCGACAATCATACAAGACCCCCAAAAATGCCCGTAATTGATTCAACTCCCAATTCTAAAGAACCCTTCTCAACGCAATATCCCATAAGCAAGGGTTAGATTCTCTTCGGATATACTCTGCAACACTTGTATCCTTGTCCTTAGCCAAAGCAAAAATGCCTTAGAATGAGGTACCGAGAGTTTCATCACCACGCCATACATTTAACCAAATATTGACTTGGTCTCCCATCCCTACTTCAAAGAAGATATGTTTCAAGAACTCATCCCACACTTTCTTAATCCCCTTCTATAGACACCGACCATAAGAGTTAGTCATGTGACGAGTACTCTAACCCCTCCTCAAGCCTCCATATTTGTAATGGATTGCCCTCCTCCAATACTTATCTGTTAGAATTATTGAAAAGTGTGGGAGAGAAAAGGAGAAAGAGAGAGAGAGAATGAGAAGAACAATGAATGAGAGCACAAAACTTAGGGTTTCCACCATATTCCTTGTTATTTATAAT
>JAOTRH010076329.1:0-17526 GCA_034768845.1 Heliamphora exappendiculata | reverse complement strand
GGTTATCCCCTGAAATCAATAGCCACTCAAGCTGTTGATTTTCAGGCTTCAATTGCAATTGAATGGCCAATCCAATTGTAATTGATCCAGCTATTGAAATCTGAATTTCAATGGCCAATGAAATTCACAGATTCCAACAAATAATTCATGCACTTTGGATTGAAAAAAAAGTAATTTGCATTGTTATTTAATCATAACAAAGTATGATTTTTTTTCGTTGGCATTATTATTTAAATTCTTTGCGATGTTCTTAGCATTTTAATACGATGTTTCGTTTAATAATATTTTTTCTCTTTATTAACATTGCAGTTGATTGATGCTAGAATTTTTTCTATTATTTTTTAGATAAATTATCTTTTAAAAAATAAAAAATAAAATTAAGTATTAAAATGCATAATATTTTTTTAAAAAAAATACTGCTGAATAAAGTTCAATGAACCTTAATTAATAGTTAAATAAAAATAAAAATAAAATATTGTGAAAGTTCCTTCCGGCACTATCCTAATTTATTACACGATGATTAGTATTTTTCAAATAATAATATATATTTGCTGCCCTTTTGCAATTAATCCTGCTGTAGTTGCAAAAAGGTACGTACCAATACTTTTGATGTTGGTACTGTTACACCTATTAGTAGGGGTGTAAAAATAGCTCTAGACCCAACAGGAATTCAAAATTCGCCCGAAATTCTCCTCGGCTCTTCGCCGGGCTCCGCCCAGCCTGGCCCGCCACTGTTCATAGATCGGGCTTGGGCCGCCCGTCAAAGCCTGACGGCCTAGCCCGATTCTAGCCCGTCCAAAAAAAGCTCGATGCCCGCCCGAACGAAGCCCGCCACAAAACCCGGGTCGAGTTAGCCGTTGGGCCTGGCCCTCTCCCCCTCCAACGGTAAGTTTTTGGGAAGAACGGCTGAGATTAAATTTTTTAAAAATTTGACGGCTGGGATTATTTGACCCATGGGCGCGGCCAACAACTAGTTTTTTTTTTTAAATATAATTTTTCCGTATAAATAGGGAGTTTCCATTCATGTTTTTCTCATCCAAACAACTCTCTTTTCTCTACTCTCTTCTCTCTAATTTTTCTCTCTAATTACTCGGTGGTATTCGGGTTCGGTAATATTCGAGTTCGGACCGAACCGTTTGATGCAATTGTTGGTGAATCAAGGAGTAAAGATCAATAATCAAGATCAAGATCAAAACACAAATCGATCGAGATCAAGATTAAAGATCGGAGTTTCTTAATTCGATTTGTTTTACTTTTTGCAATTTAATTTATTTTTTTGTAATTTTATTAAATTTTTTTAAATTCTAGTCTCTATTCTCTAAAAAATTATTTTATTTGTTGCAATATTTAATTAAATTTTGAATACATTTTTTAAAATTTTTAATTAATTTTTAAAAAAAATTAAATTATATTTCATTTTCAATTTTTTTAAATTCTAATCTCTATTCTCTAAAAAAAAAAATTTCAATTTAAATTTTAGTCCCTAATTTATTTATTTGTTGCAATTAAAAATCTAGTCTCTAAAAAAAATAATTTATTTGTTAATTTAAAATTTAATAATTTTTTAAAAATTTTTGATGAATCCAAATATTTTTTCCGTTAATAAAGAAGAAAATATTTTTACATTTCCACATACTGGTTCTAATTTCACTCTCCATGTTTCTATTCCACCCATTACTTCATCTGCATCTGCATCTGTTGGTTCATCTACTAAAAAAGTTTCAAATGTGTGAAAAATTTTTAAAAAAAATTTTGAAAAAAATAATCATAGCACCGCTACTATTAAAGCAAAATATAAATTTTGTAATAAACTAATTTCGGGTAATACATCGAGTAGCACTAGGTACTTACGTAGACATACTGAAATCCACCGTAAAAATTCATCTCTTAATGTCACTTCACAAATGCAAATAGGTAGGGATGCAACTGGTAATATTATAAATTTTTCGTAGGAACAAACCCGCGCACAAAATGCTGTTGTTGATTATATGATAAAATAAGAATAACCATTTTCAATGAGTGAACAACCGGTATTTGAAAAAATGATACAAACCGGATTTGTTTTGCAATTTCAACATTTTTTTACAAATACTACCAGAAATAGGGTTTTAAATAGATTTGATCAAATTAAAATCGAGTTAATGTATTTATTTACAAATTTAAAAGAAAAAATTAGTTTAACTTCTAATTTATGGACTGTTAGAAATAAACAAGAATTTCAATATATTACAGCACATTTTATAGATAATGATTGAAATTTATGTAAAATAATTTTTTCATTTAAAATTATAGAATTTTCCTATACTGATCAATTTTTAGGTTACTTATTAGGTAAGAATTAAGTATGTGGAGTATTGCAAATAAAATATTTTTTATTAATTTAGATAATACTTCTTATAATAATGAATGTGCACATTATTTAAAACGTCATTTACAGCTTCCATTATCTGATGGTTTATTTTATATTCGTTGTTCGGCACATATTTTAAATTTAATTGTGAAAGATGAACTTAAATATTATAATGAGTCTCTTGAAAGAGTTTGGTTAGCAGTAAAATGTATTAATAGTAGTGTTAGGAGAATTGATTTGTATAGAAAAATATGTCAACAAAAAAATATGAAATATAAAAAATTACAACATGATGTAGATATTAGATAGAACTTGACATATCAAATGTTAGCACAAGCAATAAAACAAAGAAAAGCAATTGATTTATATTATAAAATAAATACATATATTAATTTTGAACCACCAATGTCTAGTGATTGGGATAATTTAAATGTATATAAAAAATTTTATAAAGTTTTTAATCAAGCAACAAAATTATTTTATTTTATTTACACTCTTACTACTTCATTAGTTTTACTGCAATTAAAACAAATTTGCGCAGTATTTGATAAATTTTTACTCAATCCAAATTATTATCAAACGATATTTTGCATGAAAGATAAATTTGATAAATATTATAATGAAATAATACATATTTTTGGAATAGCTTGTCTACTAGATCCTATGTGTAAAAATATTGATTTGTATTATTTTTTAAAAAATATTTACAGTAATATAAACCAACAAGAAACAATAAATGAAATACTTAAATATTTATATGATGAATATAAAACTCAAATAATACCACAATCAACACAACCCCATAGGTTAAGTACTTCATCTCGAAATCGTAACGATAATTGGTCTATCATAAAAAATAAACGACTTTTTGAGACACATGGGAGTTCTATCGCAGAACTCCAACGATATTTTGATATTGTAGAAAATATAGATGAAGATAATTTTGATATTTTAGATTATTAAAAATAACACGAGTTGTCGTGGCTAGTATTGGTCGCGATAGCTCGCGATATACTTTCAATTCCTGTCTCTACAGTTGCTTTGGAGTCAGCTTTCAGTGCAAGTGGACAAGTGCTGAGCGACTACAGATCAAGACTCACTCTGGAGATGGTTCATGCATTGATGATTACACGAGCCACACTTTACGCAACGAAGAGGTGTCAAGAAATGAACGAGAAGGAAAGAATCGAATCAGACATAGAAGATATCACGTTTGGAACGCCTGAAGAATTATCAGGCTTAGACTGATTTTTGTAATTATTTGTTGTATATGTAAATTTTCTTTCTTTATATTTGTAATTTTATATTTTTTTATATATTTTAAATAGAGAATCATGCAAATGTTTGTTATGTTTGTATGTGCCAACCTAGTTAGGATGTATTTGACCTATAGTGATGCAATTTCTCTATTTTTTTAAAATGTACAATACACTTACAATGTGTAAAATTGTTCACATTTGATTTTAATTAATAAAATTTATATCGCATTTTATTATTTCAATTATTCAAGTTTACTTCATTTAATTAATTAATACACTTATATAATATAATAAATTTGAATACAACAAAAATTTTTATAATAAACTTATATAATATAACAAATTTGAATACAAAAAAAACTTATATTATTTTATAATATAATAAATTATAAACTTATAATAATAAACTTATATAATGTAATAAACTTATATATTATAATAAATTTGAATACAAAAAAAACTTATATTATAAACTTATATAATATAATAAACTAGAATACAAAAAAAATAAATATATTATATAAGTTTTTAATAAACTTATAATAAACTTATATAATAATAAACTTATTTTTATAAATTTATAATAAACCTATTTTTATATAAACATATAATAATAAACTTATAAACTTATTTTTATATAAACTTATAATAAACTTATTTTTATATAAACTTATAATAAACTTATTTTTATATACTTATATAAACTTATTATAAACTTATATAATAATAAACTTATTTTTATAATATAATAAATTTATATGATATAATAATTTTAAAAAAAAATCAACAAAACGAGCTGGGCCGGTTAGGATCGCTCGAAAATCCGGGCCCGAGGCCCGAACTCGTAGTCTAAGCCCGAGCCCGTAGCACCTAAGGCCTGGCTGACCCTTGATCAAAAAGCCCAGCCCAGCCTAGCCCGAAAATTCGACGGAAGCCTGCCGGGTCAAGCCGGGCTCAAATTACACCCATATTCTCTTATTATTTATAATTTGTTTAAATTTAAAGAAATCAAATTATTTAAAACAACATGTCTTTTTAATTTCTAAGCTTATTATAGATATAAATGGTTTTATTTTTTATTTTTAAAATATCTATTTTTCCTTTCTTCTAACTTTTGTAATTATTTAAAATGTTAATATGCTTTTTTACTTTTTGGAAGTAAGTTTTTTCTTTCTTTTTTTTATTTATAAAAAAGACCTTAAAACTGTGGCTGATTTCAAGAATTAAATTACAGTGTCATTTAATAATAGTAGTGATATGTTAATATGCTTTTCTACGTCTTTTTTGAGAAGTGAGCATTTTAAAAAACAAAAAAAAAATCCAAAACAGGACCTTAAAATTACTGCTGGTTTCAAGAAAATGGGAGTCTCCTTTATTTATTTTTATTTATTTTTATTTTTATTAATTTTTTGTTAGTCGATTAAATTATTATATTTTTTAAATTTTTTGACACAATTAAAAAAAGTAATTCTTTTATAAAATATGAAAATATTCAAAAAAATAAAAATAAGTCAAAATAAATTAAATTTTATATTATTTACATTTATCTTTAGTGACTTTTTTTTATATTTTGATTTTTTATATCGATACAATTTCAAAAAAGAATTTTCTTTTATTAAAAGTGAAAAAATTCAAAAAGATCAAATGCCATATAAATTAGGCTAAAGATGTATAATGAATACTAGCGTACGTACATGCATACATGTGTAAATATGTATTTAAAAATTAAAATAAATTAAAAAATTAAATAGTAAAAGAATTTAATTTAAAAAATTGTGAGCGATATAATTTTAAATTAAATAATAAAAATAAATTTAATGGGTGAAACCATATGATGGTATTTTTGGTATCCAAAAACTAAATAAGAATTTTTCTAATATCTAAAGTCACACCAAATGGGAATTCTCCCGATATCTATTAGTGGCCTGTGTTCGGACTAAAATTGTAGATATTTTGCTTATTTTTATGTATTTTTTGAGATTTGTTTATATTTTGATTAATTTTTTTTTAATTTTATGAATTTTCTCATGAATTGAAAAAGTAAAAAATTTGATGAAAAGATAAAAATAGATCATTAAATACGAAAATAAATAATATTAAACTTAATTTATTAGTTTATTTTTGTTTTTTAAAATTTTTTTTAATATTTTGATCAAAATGTTCTATTTTTTAGACTCATATCGATGAGAAGAGACGCAAAATAATTTGACTAATTAAAAAAAAATTTACTAAATAAAATAAGCTAAACAAAATGATCAAATAAACAATTGTGCCAAACATGGCATATAAGGCTTTTGAGTTGAAGGGTATTCTTTCCATAATTTTCGCAAGCTTAGCGCCATTGATAGAGAAAATCACTTTGATCGTCAATACCTAGTCAACTTTCTCTCACTACTGTGAATGAACGTCGCTTTCTCTCCCTCTTTCTTAGTATATGAGTATTTATATTTCTCTACTATATATTTGATCAATTCCAAGAGCTTCTTGAGGTTTTGCTTGTGTGATCATGTAAGGAATTGAGTTCTCGTTGCATTTTCTTGTGAGATTCTCTTTACCTCCACTCCTATTTTTAACTTTGATGAATTTCTCTCTCTGTCTCAAGATTCATGCCTTGAACGTTCCATTCCATGCTTGATTCTCAGAATGTGAACTCTTTTTAAGTTGCTGATTTGGCTTCTTTAAGCTTCGTTTATTTGTGTTGTGTATTTGTTTTGATTTTTCTTGAATCCTCCGTTTGGTTTCTCAGAAACCCAAGAAGAGAAACAGAAAAAGAATGCAAAAAAAAAGGGCCACTCTTCTATGTGGCATTGCTCTGGTTTGACATTAATTAAACATCTTGAACTTGGCTATTCAAGGAAAAGTGAGATTCCCTACATGGGTCTTTCGATTTGTCAATATTTGTCCTCTCAATTTTGTTTTCTAGTTTCTTCTTTTCCCATTTCGCGTTGTTTTGTTGAATTTTCATATGGCTCATCCATATGCATTTCAATGATCGGAATATTGCAAGCTTTTGGTTTTCACTCCCTTTTTGTCTTGTTGATTAAACTATATTTGTTTCTTTATTGATCAATTGGGAGTCGGTCTCTGGTGAATCAATATGAGATGGAAACATCAAATTGCAGGCATCCCATTTCCCATAACGGCCTTTTTCCTCAGCCCATACTAGACAATTTGATTGCATTTATTGTTACCTGTTTTTCTGCTTTTTACATGTTATGAGGTTTATCTTTTATCTCTGTTGTACAATAACTAATGCTCTTACCCAATATAGTCTTTTGAGGTTTAATCCCTTCCCTGTTTTTGAGTATGCCATTGACATGTCCAAAATTGCTTATAAAAAAATGTCCAAAATTGCTCACTCGCACGCTCCGGAGCGCGCGCACTACTTATGTTTTTTCACATTGCCAATCTAATGCATTAACGGTAACCTTTAGGCTATGTCCATTGCATTGTTTGGTTAGTTTCTGATTGTTTTTGTTGTTCATTTCATATATCATGATCCCATCCTTAAAAGACTGCTTGGTTCTGTGTTAATACTCAATCTTCACCATTATGAACTCAATCAATCAACGAGACTTAATGACCCTTGTGTATAGAATCCACGGGTGTTTGGAAGTGCACTAGACAATTCTTCACATGGGTGATATCAGCAAACTGTGTTACTGACTAGATTCGATGTATCTTGTACACTACTGAGATGTTCATATAAGAAGAATGGCCTTCCAAACTCCAAAGAATTTTTGAGCTGTTAAGTTCAACTGGTATCTGTAATATGATGTTTGCATGAATTTTTTTTTTGTTCTTTGATGTCTCTAGTAATGATGCTTAGCAATTAACAACCTCAGTTAGATACAGATTTAAGTTCAATGTTTTTAAACTTTATAATTTTTGGTAATCCCACTGATTTTAAAGGATTGGGATGACAAAATATTGATTTAAAGGACGAAATTACATGAAAAACAAAGCCAAAGGCACAAAATGACAATGGAAAAAATAATGCTCAAATAGAAGATAAAATGAGGAATGGATTTAAAATATATTAGTATTGAAGGTGGAAGCTTGACTAGTGAATTGTCTTGGTACTTGCATGCGAGGCATAAGATACAATCCAATGAGTGGCATCTACTTTAAAGCATTTAAAGTAGATGACAAAAACTGTGGACAATTCTTTGCATAAGATATTATCTGTTCTTTCAAATTATGAGTTGGATTATACTTTCAAGTTATAACCTTTTATTAGTAACACATCAGTTTTTTTTCCCTTCCATCTCTGATTTTTGTTTTGGTTTCAAGTTGTATAATACAGTGGAAACTCTTTTCTTTTACTTTCATTTCCTTTCTGTTCTTTTATTTTCCTTTATTTTTCTTTCTTATGCGCAATTCTGATTAAGTATTGCAATCATGATACTACAGTCAATATCTCTTTGACTGGATGGGTAAGACGATTCAGTTGTCTGGTTTTCCTTGCCTTGTGCCTGGGGAAGAAGTTAAGGATTTTTTAGAGCGCTACACAGGCAGAGGAACAGTAGATGCTTTAGAAGTTAGGGAGCCTAAAAAAAGTGGGTCAAGAGCTTATGCAACGGTTCAGTTCGTAACTGCCAAAAGTGCTGATTATATAATCTCCTTGGCTAATCGAAGGTTATATTATGGAACCTCTTATTTGAAGGCTTACCCAAAGGACTTTGATTTGGTACCAAAGCCAAAGGCATATGCTCTTGATGTGGAAAGTGCCACTCTGCATTTCGGATGTCAGATCTCAAAGGAGATGTTTTCAGTTCTCTGGAAAGGGGAAAACATCTCTGCAAAATTTGGTTTTAGTCTTAGAAAACTGTATTTCTTCGTGTCCTACCTTTCTGTTGAGTACAAACTCGAGCTATTTTATGAGAACATCTGGCAAATTGAGCTACATCGTCCACGCGATCAAACGGAAAAGTTTCTGCTCATTCAGGTTTAGTCCGCTAAAATGTTTACAATTTGCATTCAATTATTTGCTTTTCTCTGTATTATTGCTTCTGAAAAAACTGAATATCTTTTGAGCACTGTTATATCCATTGTATACGTTAAGCAATTTGTGTGTCTAGGTTGTGTGGTGATTTGGCTCCTGATAAGCTGACAGTATTTGTGATTTTCTTATCTACAAGGAAATTAAGATGCACCAATACTTATAAAAAAAAAAAGCATCACAACATAGGTTCCCCACCGGGTAGGTCTCACAACTTAGTATATCTCAAGCTCAACTATTTTGGAAAGACTGATGCTTCTAATTTTATTTTCTTGAAGTGATTAGTCTTAGATGGATAAATTCCTGATGACTGATGACATATGCTGGTTGATTCATGATTCAGGGTGTCATAACAGGCATAGCTGCTGATGGAACAACAATTCTTTGTGGGTGATTTATAGTATTGATAGGCCAATAGATACTAATCCACATCCTGGATTCGGGGGAAGCATAGAGTACCAAATATGATAAAATGCCGAAGGTGCTTTGCGATATTTGGACCATCTTGAGAGGAGAAGGGCTTAAAGAATATTAATGTGCAAGGCCAAACTTGTTGCTTACTAGGCTTACCCCTAATAATAAGCCCTAATAAGCCTTGTATGTCTGTTTTGGCATATCTTAGGACCTGTATTAGAAACTAGAAAGATTGGCTACATGCCTAAGTCAGTTATTGGCTTGTGGAAATTGTCACTTGCAACTTGCAAGGCTTTTGGACTTTTTAGAACTAACAGGACACTGAGCAGTATGGTTTGAACAATGGGCCTAATATGCCTATAACCTTTATAGAACTAACAGGACGCGTGAGCACCTCTGGTCCTAAGCACCCTCGGTCTCCAGGCTTAAGGCAACGGGGAGACAAGTTTGAAAGCTACACTTACTCGTTTCTTTTCGACTTGGTGCTTTCAGTCATGTCAAAATTTTATTTTCCACTGATTTGGTTTGTGTAAGCCTTCAAGCCAAGTGAAAATGGAGAGCGTTTTTTGCTGATTTGATTGGTGGATCAGTCTGGTTCTTGTTTTAGTTTATTTCTTGCGCACTCAACCATCCCTTGGTCACGCTCTGGACGAAGCTCGCACTCGGCCCCTCGGTGACCTTTTCTATTTCGTTAAGGAGACTTGTCAACGATGGTGGTTTGAAAAGCGGATCGTTCCCCTTTATCTTGAATGGTTTGCTCTTGCTTCATTGTTATTTAGACGCTGGGCAGTATGGTTTGAACAATGCATTGCAGAAATAACTGACCAAAGATTTGGAGAATTTTCTCTATCTTTGGTAGAATTAAGTTGTCAAGGTCACCCTTCTAAAGAGAGTTACATTACATCCTTGCCGTAATGGTCCCATTTTACTTGTCAAGCAAATACCTTGAAGTCATTGTTGGCTGTTGCTAGCAATTATAGGGCTGCAATGAGCTTGTGTGCTGGCAGCGATAATGCTTTGCTAGTCCAGATTTCTTTTGCTTCTTCTAGCCTAGGCGCCTGTCAAATATCCTTTAAGGCACTTTCAGCTTGTTCCTTAAGGCATCTGTAAGAGAACAACTGCATTTTCCTGGGCACTTGAGGTGGGTATGTGCTCTGGAGTCTAATACCACCTGGGTAATGGCATTAGTCTCTGTAGTAAGCATTTGCAGAAGGTTAGATCTAGTTTCGTTTAGAACTTCTTAGATCTATAAGTCCCCGGAGGCTTTCGTAGTTTCTTCAAGTCTTCTTTGTAAATTGAATCAGCTAAACTTAGTCCTAGACTTTCTGCAGCTAATGGGCATGAGATTCATAATGCAATATCTTGAGGTGATTCTTCTGCTCACTCACAATATCCTCGTTCTCTTTACGGCTCATTTATTCGATACATAAATCCCCTGAAACAGAAAATAATGACCTGTTGGTGGTGGGAAAGTGCATCTATCATCAATACATAATAGTTTCTTACTGCTTTGATTTATAGGGTCAGGAATAAGCCTAATACCCTGCTAAAAAATTCTTGTATCTAAGCCATTGTTTTCTGCTTGTCTAAGCCATGACTAATTTATTTTATTTCTTTGTTATTCTAGGTACTTCTTTTAATAAATAATATTGGTGTTTATTTTTCATCCCTACTGTTACTGGAATACCATATTTTCTTATGTTTTATATTACGATGGCGGAGCACCTTTCCCACTTAACCAGTTGAACCTTTTGTTTATGAGCTTGTAACATTCATTGACCTCTAGGGCTTGTTTGATCGCGATTTGGTATCTTGGGAAGTCCAAAAAAACATTTGTTGCTCGTAGGAGTGTGATGGGGACCACACGAGACCTAAAATTACGCACACGTGTTAGACGGGGCCGAAGAAAGATTTGATTTATCTGAATTGCTTTAATTAGACAGAATGTCAAACTTTATTTAAGGGGTTTTTCTCTTTTTGTGAGATTCGATTCTCTCTCCTCATTTCTTTATGGTGGGATTTGATTGGATTTCTATATTTACAGATTTTGTGTTCCGCCTATAAGAATGAGGTCTAATAATGTATTGAGAACATTTTAAATAAGTAAGAATTGAGTCTTTGAATTTAGATTGTTAATTTATTTTTTGTGCCTTGGTTTCTAGTTCTTTAATCGCCGGCCGTTCGACATCAATTGGTATCAGAGCAAATATCGATTCTACAGTTTGACAGAGAAGAAACACCAATTTCGTGTGAGCATCCAGTTTCATTGAAAAAAAACTGACAAGATCGACGCAATCAGCCATGGACGCAGTCACGTTGCACCGCCAACACAACCGCCGAAATAACCATCGCCGACATCCATTGACGTCACAAGGTTTCAACTCTAGCCCCGATCTCCCGGTGACCACCTGCCATCGCGAAGGCGACCTTTGCCGCCTCAGCCGCATCAGCTTCCAGACGACTCACTCGCCACCGCCTTACGTTGCCAAACCCGCCGCCATCGTCCTGCGCAACTGGCGCCGTCATTGTCCTTGCCTTGAGCCGCCCCCGCTGTCCTCACTTTGATTAGGCAGAGCTGTCACCTGAGGCCGTTGCTGCCCTAGCCACACAGGCTCGCAGCTGCCTCCACCGATCAAGTTCGCTGCCGACTTCGTCACTGCAGTTCGCTGTGCGCTACCGCCCACCATCCTCCCTTGTAAACCCTAGCGTCCTTCCCTCTCCTCACGCCGGACCTGTAACGAGGAAGCAACCCTCCCTCACCCTTGTTTGACCCGAAGGAGAAACCAAACCCTACCCGCCTGTTTGTTTAAACCAGCCAGCCTTTTTTTTAAAAAGAACTGTACCTAATCCTTTATCACAACCTTGGTCCTAGAAGCCCCAGCCCAAACACATAGAAGCCCATTTTTAATTTTCCAAACCCAGTGCAACTAAAACAGCCAGCTTACTCAAAGCCCACAAAAACAAAAACAAAAAAAAAACAAAAAAAGAAAAAGGAAAAAACCTTGCACTTTGAGAACACTTCTTTGCTCCGGGCAGGTAACACTTCTTCACTTTTTTTTGCATCTTTCGCAAAAAAAATATATATATATATATATATAAATCAACCATTATAATTACTTGATTTGAATTTTGTTTTCCTCTGTGAGTTATTGGTAGTAGTTTAGCAATACATTGCTTATTGTTCAATTTTGGTTTAATGTCAGCACATCCTCTTCTTTGTACCCACAACTTATGACTATCCGTGATTATGCCGACCAACAAACTTCCTTGGAACACAGGGTTGATACTCTAAAAGAAAACATGACCACCGCCCAAGACAACATACGAGCCATGCAAACCCTCATAACCAACGTCAAGGCCGAATTTGATGCCTTTGAGATAGCGATGCATCAAATTAATATCAAGGCGTAAGCCCATAGGCAACATAGTGAATTTCACAAAGAACTCCGTCTTGAGGTTACTAATTTAGTCGCCCATCAAGTCACTCCGCCAGTCGAACAAGGGTTTGTCAATAGGAACAAACATTTGGGCAAGAGACCTCTTGATGGGGCTCCAATTGATTACCATGCCACCATCCCTCCACCTGTCGCCGGTCGCCTACCTGTCCCTCTTGTTTCATCGACCCAAGTTTTTCGCTGCCCAAGATCGATCCCATTTGTTTCGGCCATTTTACTCCGACTCGGATGATATCTCTAGGAGAGTTAAAATGGATGCCCTTTCATTCGATGGATCCCTTGATCCTAGTGTTTTCATAGATTGGTTGCATGCGTTAGAAGATTACTTTGATTGGTATGGAATGACGGATGACAAAAAGGTCCTTTGCTAATATGAAACTTGCTGGCTCTATCAAAATTTACTGGCAAGGAGTACAGAGGGACCTCACTCTCTTGGGGGAGACGCCATTCACTCAATGGGACAACATGCGCTGAAAATTGAAAAGAAAAATATTTCCTTACGAGCCATTGCAAGCAACTAATGAACCAGTGGCTTAACTTGAAACAAGGTTCACTAAATGTAACTGGTTCTATTGCCAATTTTAAGGTATTAATGTTGCGTTGCGAGCTACAAGAGGACCAAAGGATTTGAGTCACTAGATTTATTAATGGGCTACGACCAGAATATCGTAAAGACATCAGCATACGCTTTTCACATACTTTAGAGGATGCTTATCATTTAGCTAGGGACCTCGAAGGTCATCTTGGATCCACTAGTCAACATAGGCTTGTTTCACAACCTAGTGCGGCATTCCCCACTAGACCATTTGATCCATTCAAGGGAGGGGTACCGTTACAATTTCGAGGGCCTGCTCCTTTCTAATCTCGTGAAAATTAACCACCGTCCCCATAATCTCTAGAGGCCATTACAACCCTAAATAGGGAAATTCACCTCAACCCAATGTGCCCAAGAACCCGGAGTCATCCTCTAACCTTTATAAGGGTAACCCACCGATCGAATGCTATCATTGTCATGGCATAGGACATATCTCTGCCTGTTGCCCTCATCATACCTTGATTATAGGAGAGGCAGAGCCACAACACGAGGATGGCGAGTCTCAATTAGTTGAACCCTTAGAACCTTATGACCCTGGTGAGGAGATTGATGGAGGGTGGGAACCCCCTGATTCTAGCCTTCATGTGATGTGGTGCATTGTGGCCACCCCTGCCGATGTTGACACTTGGAAGTGCACCACTATTTTTCACTCTTATGTGAAGTGTGGCGATAAGGTTTGTAAGCTCGTCATCGTTGGAGGAAGCTCCATGAATGTGGTGTCCAAATCGGCTGTTGCTACATTACAACTCACCCCTGAGCCTCACCCTCGATCATATCTAGTTGCCCGGGTAGATAAGACTTCTTTACATGTTTTCGAGTGTTGTCAAGCACCCATCCAGATGGGCCCTTATTTTGGTACCATTTTATGTGATGTCTTGCCTATGGACGTTGCATATGTGCTTCTACGTCGCCCTTAGCTCTACTATGTAGTTGCCTAAAGCTTTGATCGGGAGAATATTTTTGTTTTCTTTCATAATGGGCAGAAAATCTTGTTGAAACCTGCTAAACCCAATGAAATGGACAAGGTCATGACCGATAATGCTTCACGCCAGGCCCTAAGTACGCACAGACCTCATCTGCTAACTCGTAGAGCGTTTGTCCTAGAGAGTAGGTACTCGGGCGTGCTTATTGCCTTAGTATGCAAAGGTGAGATTCAGTTTCCTCATGACCTGCAAAATTCTTCACCCTCAGAGATTGGACAATTGTTGCTTGACTTTCAAGATGTGACACCAGACGAATTATTGGATGAGTTGCCCCCTATGCGAGATATCCATCATGCTATCGACTTAGTACCTGGTTCACAGTTGCCTATTCTCCCATACTATCAGTTGAATCATAAGGAGCGTCTTAAGATGAATTGACAGATTAGTGATCTCTTAGAGAAGGGTTACATCCAGCCTGGCCTTAGCCCTTGTGCCTTACCAACCATTTTAACTCCAAAGAAGGATGGGTAGTGGTGAATGTGTGTAGATAGCAGGGTGATCAATAGGATCTCCGTGAAATATCGGTTCCCCATCCCCATACTTGATGATCTATTAGACCAAATTGCTGGCTCCCAGTGGTATTCCAAAATTGACTTGCGTAGCGGGTACCATCAAATTTGAATTCGACCTGGTGATGAATGGAAAAATGCATTCAAAACCCAAGATGGGTTTTATCAGTGGTTAGTTATTCCCTTCGGGCTATCTAATGCTCCTAGCACCTTTATGAGGGTCATGACCGAGACTCTTTGTCCTTTTATAGCAAATTTTTGGTGGTATACTTCGACGACATTCTCATCTATTGTGGTACTCGAACGAAGCACCTCAATCATCATCGTGAAGTTTTCAACACTCTCAGGTATGCTAAATTATATGCTAATCTTAAGAAGTGCTCTTTTATGCAGACCCATGTTATTTTCTTAGGATTTACTGTTTCCGCACTAGGTGTCGGAATTTATACCGACAAAGTCAAGGCTATTCGGGAATGGCCAGAACCCACTCCAATTCATGTGGCTTGTAGTTTTCAAGGGTTAGCTGCCTTCTACAGGCGCTTCTTAATGGTTTTAGTACCATAATGGCTTTCATTACTCATTGTTTGAAGAAAGGATAATTTGAGTGGACAGTTGCTACCACTAAAGCTTTTGTTGACATTAAGTAGAAAATAGCTGAGGCGCCAGCTTTAAGGCACCCTGACTTTTTTAAGGTTTTCGAGGTCGCATGTGACGCTTTTGGGGTTGGTATCGGGGGTATCTTGAGTCAAGAAGGCCATCTGATCTCCTATTTTTGCAAAAAAACTCAATTATGCTAAACTACGATATTTAACTTATGATAAAGAATTTTACGCTGTGGTACGAGACCTACACCATTGACGGTATTATCTTTTTCCCCAAGAATTCTTCTTATATTCAAATTATCAAGCACTTACGTATTTGAATTCACAAAAGAAGCTTAATACTTGCCATACAGGTTGGATCGAATTCCTCAAAGAGTATACTTTTGTTCTTAAGCACTGTGCCGGTGTTGAGAACAAATTTGCGGATGCTTTTAGTCGGATTACTATCGTCTTGCAGTCTATGGATATCTACGTCATGGGCTTTGATCGGATGAAGGATGACTACCCCAGGTGTCTTGATTTTGATTTTGGCACTATTTTCCAAGCAGTTGTCGATGGCAACCGTCGTGAACATGTTGACTTAATCATTACGGATGGTTACTTATTTTAGAGGACTAGATTGTATATTTCGCGTACATTGCTCTGGGACTTTTTAGTGTGGGAATTACACGTGGGTGGTCTAACAGTGCATTTTGGTAGGGATAAAACAATAGCCTTGGTGGTGGATAGATTCTATTAGCCGATTTTAAAACAGGACGATGCTAGGGTTGTGTCACAACGTCGTACGTGTCATTTCGCCAAGGCTAGGAAAAACAACACTGTTTTATATAAGTCCATAGATGCCTCCCATATCGCTAGATTGTTCTTCAAGAAGGTAGTGCGTCTTCACGGATTACTGACTTCAATCGTATCTGACCGAGATGTCAAATTTGTCAGTTATTTTTTGAAAACCTTTTGGAAGCTTTTCGACATCACTTTAAAGTTTTCCTCTGCCTTTCACCCTCAAAGTAATGGACAAACTGCGGTCGTTAATCGTAGTTTGGGTGCTCTAATTCGGTGTCTAGTAGGTGACAAGTTGGGTAATTGGGACTTATTATTGCCTTTTGCGGAGTTTTCCTATTATAGTTCTGTCAATAGGTCTAAGGGTAAGAGCCATTTTGAAGTTGTTCATGGTTTGACACCTCGCTAGCCTCTTGACCTAATCCCTTTGCTAGTCGATTCCCGTCCTTCTGAATTGGCTGAGTCTTTTGCCCAACACATTTGTGACATACGTGCTTATATTCGACGTAGATTGCTCTAAGTAATGACATTTATAAACTTGCTGCTGATGCTCACCGTAGGCATCAAGAGTTCAATGCAGGTGATTATGTTATGGTGCGCGTTCGTACTGAATGTTACCCTAAGAACTCTTTCAAGAAATTGCATGCTCGAGCCATTGGACTTCATCGCATTATTCTTCGTTTGGGACCTAATGCATATTTACTTGACCTATCATCTACTATGAATCTATTTTCAATGTGGAGGACTTGTTCCCTTATCGAGGCACATTCAAGTCTCCCATAGTTTTTGCTGGTATCTCGACACAGGGAGCCTCTACACCTCTAGCATCAGTGTCGCCTCGCCTAAACCTGCAGCAAGATCAGATTGATGAAGTTCTGGATGACGAGATTATTGGGTCTTTCCACGGTGGGTACAAGCGTTACCTTGTCGCATGGAAGGGTTGTCTACTCTCCGATGCTACTTGAATTACAGATGAGGAGTTGCGGCGCCTTGCACCAGATCTTTTAGAGCAATATCACAGTCACCGCTCTCCGGAGTCGAGTTTTTTTCTGTCGGGGAGAAATGATGGGAATCACACGAGACCTAAAATTCAGCATACATGTGTTAGATGGGGCCGGAGAAAGAATTGATTTATTTGACTTGTTTTAATTAGAATGTCAGAATTGATTTATTAGATTTGATTATCTCTCCTCCTTCATTTATGGTGGGATTTGATTGGCTTTTTATATTTACAGATTTTGTGTTTAGCCTAAAAGAATGAGGTCTAATAATGTATTGAGGACGCTTTGAATCAATAAGAATTGAGTTTTTGAATTTAGATTATTAATTTATTTTATGTGCAGTGGTTTCTAGTTCTTTAATCGCCGGCCGTCCAGCATCAGAGTGTTATTTTGGTCAGGCCTGGCCTGTCGCTCTTCTAGCTCAGGCTGACCTAGACCAGGCCAGCTAAGCTCTTTCCATTTTTCATGTTGGAGCAAGCCGGGCCAATTTTGTTTAGGGGGAGGGAAAAACTTCCGTTGAAAGTTTAAATTATTCTCCTCGAAGAGGAATAATTCCTATTTAAGCATCTTTTCTTT
>JAOTRH010076318.1:0-17527 GCA_034768845.1 Heliamphora exappendiculata | reverse complement strand
TTAAAAATAAAATTAAATACTAAAAACATGATTTTCAGTATACCAACCCTAACAATCTCCCACTTATACTCAAAATTTTGCTGCTATACATCTGACTCCCATGCCCTTTACATTACTATCAAAAGTCTTAGCCGGTAAGCTCTTTGTAAAGGATCTGCAAGGTTATCTCCTGATGCAAGCTCTATGTCTGACTGAAAATCTAAGTTTGTGTACCCAAAGATACTACACTATCTACTTGGTAAACCAATATATATTCCTTAATCCTTTTGAGGTACTTGATTATATATTCTTTACCGCAGTCCAATACTCATGCCATTGATTAGACTGATATTTGCTAACCATGCCAACAGCAAAGTAAATTTCGGATCTAGTGCAAAGCATAGTATACATGAGGCATCCTACTGCTGAAGTATAAGGAACCGCCTTCATCCTATCTATTTCATCAGGTGTCCTAGGACACTGATCCTTGGATAGAGTAATTCTATGCCTGAAAGAGAGAAACCCTTTTCTTGGAATCCTGCATGCTAAGACGAGCAATGATATCATCGATATACTTTACTTGTGATAAGCCCAACATCATTTGTTTTTAATCTCGCACAAGCTTAATCCCAATGATGTGACTAACTTCTCCCAAGTCCTTCATATCGAACTGTCCAGATAACCATACTTTAATCGTAGATAATGCCCCCACATCGTTTCTGATTAGCAAGATATCATTTACATAAAGTACTAGAAAGATCACCACGCTTCTGTTACACTTCTTGTACACACATGACTCATCCAAACTTTGATCGAAACTATAAGACTTTATAGCTTGATCAAATCGAGTGTTCCAAGACCTCGATGCCTGCTTAAGTCCATAAATGGATCTCTTAAGCTTGCACAATCATGTGCTCCTGGCCCTTCGCAATGAATCCGTCTGGTTGTATCATATAGATACACTCGTCAAGACCTTCGTTAAGGAAATCTATCATGACGTCCATTTGCAAGGTTTCGTAATCAAAATGTGCGTTAATAGATAAGAGAATCTAGATAAACTTAAGCATGGCTACCAACGAAAAAGTTTTCTCATAGTCAATCCCTTCTTTCTGAGTGAACCCTTTAGCAACAATCCTAACTTTGAAAGTTTCAACATTTCCGTCTACTCCTATCTTCCTCTTGTAGATCCACTTACATCCAATAGATTTTATCCCTTCGGGTGATTCTACAAATTCCCAGACCTGATTGAAATACATAAATTCTAACTTTGAATTCATAACCCTTTGCCAAATATCTGCATCTTTGTCTTATAATGCTTCAATGTAGTTATAGAGCTCGGTATCCAGTTCTGTCGGGATCCTATCAAAAGACTCTCTTAAGAACATATACCGGTTAGGTTGATGAATAACCCTCCCACTACGACGAGACACTACCTGTGTCTGTATACTAGCAGTAACAGGCTGTGCAGAATCTAAACCATGTGCCTGTTCTTAATTTACACATGTCCCGATAATTTGCCCACTACGCCGAGATAATAAAATATCAGTGACTTGTGGTTCATCTTCCTTCTACTGGTATTTGCTCTCAGTTCTTCCAGAATGATATTGCTTTTGGGCTTGTGATCCATAACATAATCATCTTCTAAGAATCGGGCATTGGTGCTAACAATGACCTTATGATCCTTAGGGTTATAAAACAGACCACCTTTTATTTCCTTGAGATACCCCAAAATGAATCAGGTAAAAGTTAAATAACTCATCATGGATCTTACCATCTCTATAAGAGTCCTATTCCTTCTTTCTGCTACACCATTCTGCTGTGGAGTGCTAGGTGCAGTAAACTGGGATGTAATTTTCTCTGATAACAAGTAGTCCTTAAACTCTCCTAAGAGGTATTCATCACCATGGTCTGATCGTAGTGATTTGATACTTTTATCCAGACACTTCTCCGCCTCTGCCTTAAATTTTTTAAATTTCTCAAAGCATTTTGACTTACAGTGCATCAGGTAAATGTATCCATACCTTGAGTAGTCATCAATGAAACTGATGAAGTACTCAAAGTCACCTCTAGCCTGGATTGTTATAGGACCACACACATCAAAATGAACCATCTCCAATGATTCTTTAGATAGCCTTTAGCCGAAAATGGGCTCTTGGTCATTTTACCTTCTAAGCAAGATTTACGGACTGAAAGTGCCAAAGAAACGTTTGGTTTATTAAAGAAGGAAACTTTCTCTTATATGATAAAGTAGATGTGTTATTCGTTTCAGTTAGTTACATTGTAGGAGAGATTAGAGTAATAATATAAAGATTATCCACCAATGTACCAGAACAGATAACCCGTTTATTATATTTAATAACCACATAGTTATTAAAATAAACTAAATATCCGTCTTTAGCCAATCAAAAAATAAAAACTAAGTTCATTCTAATGGTAGGTACATAAAGACAATCTCTCAATATTAAAACCCGATCTCTACCAAAATTGAGAGTGACATCTCCTACTGCAACTGTTATTACCTTTGTATTTCTTGGAACCTCTGCAATGAATTGCAAATATGATCAGTGGCACTCATATCTAAATACCAGGTACCGGTAGATAATACCGCTAAATATATTTTCATAACCAGTACACAGAAATTACCCTGTTTGTTCTGCCTTCTGAGAAATACTGAACATAACTTTTTTCAGTGCCGGGTCTGGTAGCAGTGAAAAGATACCTTTTGGCTTTTTTATATCAGTCCGTGGCCCACTAACTACCCTAAAAATGTGTCTTCCTATTTTCGAACATTTTTCTTCTTCATACCTTTCAGCCCAGACGAAGAACCTTTTTCAGAAACAAACACATTTTCTGGTATTGAAGGAATACCATTTGTAGTTAAAACTATATCCAAGTTACACTTTCAATCAACAAAATTCAATCCCATAAGTTTTTTTCCTTTGAGTATTAAAACGAGTGGGTTGATATCTATTTTAATCCTAAGAATCACATAATTAAATTAAATCGTTAATTATGATGAGTAAAATTTTGAATTCATTTAAATTTGATTTTCTCTACCATTTTAAAATTAATTTACCAGCAACCTAGTAACCTGAGAATAGCATGCCTCGTTAGGAGAACGTCTACTATCTTTCATAAGACTAGACAGACCAATTTCTTTTAATTTTACTATCTAGGTAACTGATCATGCAAAGTAAAATTAAATAGTTGACATAGTTTCAGTTCAATATATAATAGTAGTGACTCAGTTGGAAAGTATACTATTATATACAGCTAAATGTTAACCATCACCTAATTTCAAATTAATTGCTTCACAATAAATTCTTTAGTTGGAGAAGTGATCCACACTAGTAATTATCTAGAATTATCCCTAAATGAGTTTTGTACTGGCGATACCGCAATTAATCTGTCCGTTGGGAAGGAAGACCTTACTGCTGACGCGTAGAATTTAATTGCATCGCCTACAAACTGGTGATGGAGACAGCGAGATTTATCAGTGAATAAATTCTCTCTCCCACTTAAATTTTTAAAACATTTTTAAGGGTTATAAAAATCTGTTTAATTAAAATAAATTTATTAATTTCGAAAAGTCACACGATCTGAAAGAATCAAACATCTTTCCGTGTACACGATTCTAAATATTTTGATTCGTCAAACTATCTTTTCGTGTTTAAATGCATAACAAATAAAATTTAATAAATGCATAACTTTTTCTTTAACTTTCAGCTAAGGTAGTGATTAAAGGCATTTATTTATTTTATTTTCTGTTCCACATTTTTTAAAAAATAATAATTTATTTCGATTAAGAATTTTTTCATTTAATTAATTCATAATCTGGAATTAATTCTTACGTTTTTTCAAGATATTCGATTTTTTTAAAAAAAATCATCTAAACGTGATATTTTGTAAAAAAATAAAATATCTAAAATTTTTCATTTAATTAATTAATTAATTAATTAATTAAAAAAAATTTATTTTATTTTTTATTACAAAATATTTTAATTAAAACCGAATATTTGAATTAATTAAATTAACAAGATAAATAAAATTATTATTTTTCATCTACGCAGTTAAAAAATAAAAAATAAATTAATTGCAAGATAAATAAAAATTATCCCAATTTTATGATCTATCAAAAACTCTAAAGTATTTCAGTATTCTCTTTAAGATAAATTTTCAATATTTTAGTTGTTGTAAAATTCTACTGTTTCCGTGTAAATTCCCTGTTTCCGTTTGGAATTAATTGCGCCTCTTGCTTGCTGATTTGGCGCTGCAAACCTGTTGTGTTTGGAATCCTCGGCCAATTGAACTAGCCTATTTGGAAAATATTTCTTCACTATTTGCATTGGGACTCACGTTCCACTGTTTGTGTTGGAAACCTGTTGGGACGCTACTGCTTGGGAGATAAGCTGCCGTGTTTGGACTGCACCGAAACAGCCTGGTGTGGTTTGCGCCGCTGCTTGCGAACCGTGTCTGCTGTTTGGTGCTTCGGCTGTTTGGATGAAACCGGCTGTATTTGAGTGCTACAGTGCTGCGATTTTTGAAGACTTCAACAGTGTTCGGAATTTAGTGGATCACTGTTGCGGATTGTTTGCTTTGGGAACCGGAAACCACCTGCTTGGCCTATTGGCGCAGCTACGGTTTGTGTTGCTTGGGAAAGCACCGAAAACCACTGTGCTTGGTGCTTCAAAACCACTGCAGCGTGGCTTGCTTGGATTGCGCCGTGTGGCACTGCCGCTTGGGGCTTTTGGTTTGGAAGCTTGGAAAAACATTGCACTATTTTTGGCTTTTGCCGCGAACATTGGCCGGCCACTTTTTCCTCTTTTTTTTTTTTTTGTTTAACTAGAAAAAATTCTGAAGAGAAAAAAAAAATTGTAAAATAATAAAAAAAAAATTAATTGCGGCTAAAACCACATGAGCCACCGCCGGTTGCCGCCGTCATCCACCACTAATGTTCTTCTATACCAGTTCTTATTTTTTTTTAATAAACTAGAAAAAAAACTTAAAGAACATAAAATATTTTACATCGAAATTTATGTTTCGTAGGCTCACATTCGATCTAAAAAAAATTAATCTATCATGGTCAACCCCGTAATTAAAAAAATAAATTAAATCACAATCCACGCATTTAATCAAACATGAAAATAAATGATGATCATAAAATCAAGACTAAGAACGCCTGCAAAACAAAGTTAGCACAGTTCTAAATCTATCCAGCCTTGATAAACCGTAAACAAAAGACAAAACGGCTCTGATACCAATTTGTTGGAGTCAAAAACTGCCAAGATTTTTATTTTTGTAAACGATTTTCGTTAAAAAAATTAATTAGGCGGGCAAACGCCAAAACGAGTTTCAGATAAAACTTTTGACGAAGAACCATCAAAATAAAACACATGCAACCAAAGTTAATTTAGAAGAATACATTTTGTCAATCGATTCTTCAACTACGATTTGATTCTGAGTTGAAACTCCTATCAGATCTTTTACTGTATTTTCTTACGGATCCTCGAACGTAATGTGGGCTACAATCCTCTGAGAACTCGTACCGGCAGAACTCCGATATATTTAAGTCTTGAAAGACAAAAATAATATCATAATAATAATTATATAAATTCATCAAAAATTAGTTCAGCCTACCCGCATATATATAAGGCTACAAAAGGGATCTATAGAGTAATTATGAGTTAGACTTCTAGTGGAATACAGACACCTACTATATGTTTCTACAATTATGGAAAGACATGCAGCGGTTTCTACAATTTTTATAAAATACTAAATTACAGTTCACATCACTAAACAACGATAATTGCACTCTGACCCATAATCACAAGACCTTCTTGCATTGAGCTCATGTTATTAAATGTTTACCATTTCTCCCCACGTTAAGATTTTCGATACCTGTCAATTTAATTTAATTTTTAACAATTTAATTTAATCGACATATTGATATTCCTTAAACCCTTTCGCTTAACTTATTTGACTATCGAATAATTAAATCCACCAACAGGGTTTGGTCTGCTCAAAATTTATAAACACTCTTAAGGGAGTATCATCAATCCCGATCATTCGAAACGTGAATTTCGTCAATAATTAATATTTTTCATATAAATAATACCGCTATCAAACTCACTAGAAATATAGGCCCATATAAGATCGCACCCTCTAATGAATCAAAATAACGAATATTAAATATATGCAAATTAATAATTATTTTAGGATTAAGAGGATAAGCACTATTCATAATAACCTTAGGGTGTGAATTAATTTATATAATCAGTACAAAATTAATTATCATAAATATCCCGTTCAATACACACAAAGTGTACTGATACAGATAATTAGAATAATAGACGACGCTATTATCTGTTTCTTGTAACAAAGACAGGCCTACTAAAATTATGTGTCACAGTCGTACCGATGGCATGTCTATTTCTATCTAAATTATGAACATAAAATTTATATTCTGCAAGAACCTAAAATCTGATCTTCTATGTGCAAACCATACTCTACACACCAGATTAAATACTATACAGAATATTGGATATCCATGCTTATCAAAAAAATGATACACATGCATTGCTCATAAAGATTCTCATAAAATAGAAAATTAATTTTATTAAAAATTAAATTAAATATTAAAAACGTAATTTTCAGTATACCAACCTTAACAACTTCATCGTCCTAGACACCGAACCTGACCCATAGTTCAGATACAAACACTTGTCATCCTCGATCGACCCTTTTTAGCTACGGGTAACACTTGTATTAATTGTCGAACTGGGGTGATGGATGTTTCTTTTGGGAATATGGGAATATGAAGCTGCGCTTGAACATTTTTCATGCATCGGCCAGTCAGCCCCACCCCTTCACCCTCTCTTATAATGAACCCATCAACCCGACGTCGCACACTTATACTCATGTGATGTGGTCGAAGAGCCGGGTCACTTTGAGTCGGCACGCCACCCCTGAACATCCACCCTCTAAGGAGACGTGGGATTTAGGCGACTTCTCGCCTGCTTCCTCCTCCTTCCTTCCCACATTCTCCACATGGTCCTTCACTAAGAGTGCCTATCAAGCTCTCAACGATTGGTTGGGCTGCCTGGAGGAGGGGCAAGCTGTGACCCAGGAGCAACTCCGCTAAAACCAAGAGTAGCTTCATCTGCTTTTAGACCATTTTAGCCTGGGTCCTCTACACGGATCCCCTCCACCCTTTCCCCTTTGATGCTTTTCTTTCTTTTGTTTTTTTTTTCTTTTTCTTTCTTCCCACATATTAGCCCTACAGTATATAGGCCCTTAGGGGATTTTTAATTTTATTTTATCTGTATAATTTTTACATTTTATTAATAAAAGTGTAGTTTCTTTTATTTAGCTTGTTCTCTACTTCCTTGCTTTCATATTTTAAATGTTTGAATGTGTGGAGTTATTGTTATAGGACTTTTGTATTGGAATTGTAGCTTTATACGGGTATATCTCCTTTCAATCTATATGCATGTCTTTTTACACTTAGGACAGTGTCTTATTCAAGTTAGGAGGTGATTTTTGCCTTATTAAAAAAAATAAAACAAAATAAAATAAAATAAAATAAAAATTGGAAGTGTAAAAACACAAGCTGTAAATTTAATACCCAGATTAAAAAGAGTACGTAGTTTTGGTGCGCTTAAATCTTCACAGAAAATGAACCACTGAGTTATATATTTAGCAAATAATTGCACTGCACACTTGGCCACTTAATTGTTTTTACACCAATGAATGTTTCTAGTAAAAACAACTTAAACAACAATAAGGTAGAGACTTTAACCGGTAAGCTTTTGAGACTTTGATCATTTTGTGAGAGTTTTTACTCGTGATTTGAATTTTTCAGCATGTAATTGTGGTTGTATAATCTCATTGTTCTTTCTTTTTGGTCGAAATTTGAGAATAATTAGTGTAAGTTGTGTTTGCAATTTTCTAAAAACAAGGACTATGCAAAGGATTGTTTTAAGCTTTGGAAATGATTTTAGACCATGTTTCTATATTTGAGCCGATTCGTATTTTTGCTATTCAATTGATCATAGTCTCTCTTTTTAGCCTTTTACATATAAGGCTTTTTCGTGATCTCCCAGCATATTCAAAAAGGTCATGTGAACAGGTTAATAGCTATATACATACGATAAATTCTACAATCAAAAATGGTAGAAGAGTTCATTTTTAAAAAAAATAAAAATAAATTAATAAATAAATAAAGAGAGATTGAATAAATGGCAAAATATTGAAGTTTGTATGGTATAAAATCAAAGGATGGCTTTGGCAATAATGAATGTAAGTAATAATTGAAGAAAATGAAAAATTAAGTTAATATTTAGCAATTAACCTATTCTAGGACATTGTATACACTCAACCCTAACCCAGATACTTATATTCTTATCTAATGCTATAACAACGGGAAAAAAAAGACCTATTTGATCCTAGAGAAGACATAGTCTACTGCATGGAAATAATTAAATGAAAAAGACCACAAAACATGCATGTGATGTTCTCAATGCTCAGCATTCCAATCATGAGATTATAAGTTAATTTTTTTGAATTCAATATTTTTCTTAAGTCTGAAGTATGCATGCACAATTTTGAATTGTTTATACATAACCTCTGTTGCATACTGACAGAGCACCGATAAATGAGCATGTTTCTGAGTGAATCATTGTGAGTGAATATTAAGTGAGGATTGAAGTCAAAACATAGTTTCGATAGGAGTTCAAACTTAAAATATTTGGAAGCATGAGATCAACCCAAGTGGCTGAGTAACATACGCACGCTAAGTCCAAATTTATGGTGAATATTTTTGTGAAAATGGCAGTAAACCAAGACGCTATATGAATTTACTGTCGAGGGTAGCAAAGTTACAGTCTGTTCTTTTAAACTCTTCAATAATGTACTGGGTTATGTGGATAGTGTCTGTTTGTTTATTTACTTTATTCGAGAACTAGCAAAGTACAACTTGGGGGTGCAATCGATACGTAAAAATGTCGATCTAATTCTGCAAATTATACTATGTTAAGCCTCAAAATTGTGTAAAATAATTTGTTTTGTTGTTTTTTGTTACCAGCATTATAGGTGATGACATGGACAAGAAAAAGATGTAAAAAGGGCCAAAAATGAGAAAATTTGGACAAAATTGGAATTTCAAAGCAAGCAGCATCCGGACAGATATGAGAAGCGTTCGAACTGGAATTGTTACTGTTTAAATAAAACACTATAACCAAAGGCGTGGGCACATCTATAAATAGATGGCCTGGGTAATCGGGTGGGATATCGAAAATCAAGGAAGAATATTTGGAGGATCAACTAAAAGCCAATTTGAAGGCTTAAAAAGTGTCGTAAAGCTGAAAATGGAGGCTCAAGAATCGGTTTTTCACCTATTTCGAATGAATTCAAGCCGCAACATGAGCGGCTAAACTCTTTCTTTTCTAAGAGATGATGAATTCCTAGTTTGGTATTTTAGGATTAGTTCGAACTTTTTATTTCGTTTTTAATTTGGATTCAATTATATGTATAATTTTTTAGACGTTGACTTTTAATCAACGAACTTTTAATTTAATTATTTTGTTTTTGTTTTTATTTTCTATGATCATAAAAATGAGATATGGAACTGTTATCTTTTCTTCTCGATATTCAGACATAAGATATTTTATATTTTGATAAGATGGGTCGTGTTTCGGACGATTCGTACCAAAATCTTAAATAAAATATGCTAAGTTTGGGTTCGGATTTATCTTCTTGATAATCTATATTAGTCTTGTAATCGCGATTAGATTGGGTTGAATCGAATAAAATGAAATAAAATTTGAACGAAACTAAAATACTGGCTATGGATAATTCAAATCCTTAGAAATTCGTCTCCAATCGTATCTTTTATTTTGGATTAATTAATTTTAATTTTTGTTAGTTAGATTAAATCAAACCTTTTTTCCTAAAAAGAAAAATCAAAGCAAGTGGACTTTGATAAATAAATTGTAGCTCCATTAAATCCATATGGAACGACAAGGGTTTTAGGCGGGGAGCCTCGTAGCAATGGCCATGAGAGATGTCAACGGGCAAATGGGTGGAAGAGTGCGATGTTGATAGGAAAAGGAGAGAGAGAGAGACAGAGAGAGAGATTCTTAGCAATTTTAGAGCACACGAGAAAAGCCATGTTAGGGAATGAGAAAAGGAAAAATCGTTGCAAAATCAAGTCATTTTGATTTGTCATCCTGACTAAAACAACATGGTTTGAATAATTCTTTTGCAACAGTGTAAAGGTTGTCACAAATATATCCTTTTGTGGTTTTTGTTTTTTATTTGCGACGGTGTAAATTTTATCGCAAATATATCTTTTACAAAACTAGTTTTATTGCGCCCATCGAAACCCTGTTGCTAAAATATCACTTATTTGCATCGATGACTTTTGTTGTCCCAAAAAAATGACTTTCCCTCGTCAATTTAGCGAACACAAAGAACTTTGGAGGCAAAAGGAAAATTTTATAGTAGTGAAATGAAAAAGTCCAAAAAAAATTTTAAAAAATGGAAAAAAATGTCCAAATTAGTCCAAATAGAGACGACAAGATAGATAGTTCATAATTTAGGTCTTTTAAAGTACTTTTTTGGAATACTCACTAGACAAAAAAAATTAACTTTTGTTTTTTGTATCAAAATTTCAGTAAAAAAATTAATTTTTAAAATTTTTTTTACCTTTTTTAGCCAAAAACATTGATTACCATACAAGCTCTAAATCCCTGTTTGCTCCCTTTATTCCTTTTGTTTTTTTCTTGTCCATATTAAAAAACAAAACAAAATATACATATATAATGAAGCCATGTGCATGCAACTTTTGGTTCACATGTAATATTTCGAATAATCTTAATTTCCAGTGGCTGAGTGATTATAAGGAATCAATATATATATATATATATATATATATATATATACGTACGTACATGCATGTTGACAGCCATCATCAAATACTAATTAGCTAGTGAGGGGCGAGGGGTGTGCACTGTACCCATCATTCAACCTTTGCCCACATCATGGCAATCTCCGTAGATATTCATGGAAATGAAGGCCTTTTTTAACAAAACAAAAAGCATACGGTTCATCCTTGAGACGGCGTGATTGGTGTACCAGCGAAGCCACGTGAGGAAGTTGTCAAGCACAAGCCACCGGAAATTTATTAATGGCCCCAAAATATCACCCTATTATATATGTTGAGTTGGTGTGATAGATAACCCACGTCTGTCTTAGAGAAAACAATAAACAAATAAATTTAACATACAAAATACACTTTTTGTGTTAATATTAAAATTTTGAGTTTAAATATTTTCAGTGTTATTAAGATTTTTATTTAAATTATTAAATTAATAATTCATTTGAATTGTTATTGTAGGGAATTGAATTTTAAAAAACTAAGATGGTACATACGAATCGAGTCAAACACGACGCGACACAAGATTTACAACATACAAAAAAATTTGTGTGGTGTTGAACCGTTTGAACGGATGGAAAAACCGTTCTGATAGAATCTGTATAGGAAGATCGAAAACAAACCCCAAACTCCGAAACAGAAACCCAGTACACCCACAAGACGGATTAGGGATTATACTTGCTCAATCTTACTGATTTGATCACGTTTCTGTTCTTAAACTTGAATCAAAAAATCAACACAGTTGTAATTTCACAATCTTTCGCTGTATTTTTAAACGCCAAAAATGCGAATTAAGTGTGGGCTTAGATCATTCGTGCTCCCAATCCTGTCTGGCTATCTCTATTTTCCTAGTTCTCACAAAAATGTGAAAACTCTAAAAGACTGTATGAATGAATCATCTGACGGCTAAGGTTATAATGACATATAAAGAGCATATAGTAAGGACTTGTGAAGTAAATAAGAAATAGGTTTCCAATGTAATTATAAAATTCTGCCTCAATCTAGAAGCAATTTCATAAAAATATAAATTATAATTCATTCCACTAAAGAATTATAATTGCACTCCCAATCTTATTCTCAAAACTAATTATTCGAGCTTCTATTATTAAATATTTATTTATTCTTGCATATTAAGATTACAGATACCCCCGATTAAATTAAATTACTGACAATTATATTTAATCAATTTCTACAATAATTTCTTAAGTCCTTCTGCTTAATTTATTTAACTGCCAAATTATAAAATTCACCTACAGGGTTTGACTTGATCAAAACTTTAAGCTTCTTGAATGGGGTATCATCAATCGCAATATTTCGGCACATGAATTCCATCAATAATTAAAATTCATCATATACTTAATACTATTAACCAACTCATTGGGATTATTGATCCATACAAAATCACATCTTTTAATGAATCAAAACAACGAATATTAAATATACGCAAATAATAATTATTTCGGAATTAAGAACATAAGTACTCATAATAACCAAAATGGTGTAAATTAATTTATTAAATCAGTATAAAATTAATTTTTCCAACTTGGTCATGTTCAATACACATAAAGTATACTAACACAATGAGTTAGAACAATTATCGAAACGATTACTATTTTCTGTAATCAAGACAGATCTATTAAAATACTATGCTATCGTCATACCGATGGTATGTTCAATCACTACGCCAAATGGCACTTTTTGCGACGCTAAAAAACTGTCAATTTTGTAACTCAAACCGCCACAAAAACTATTAGCGACAGTTTAACGACGAAATTTTCAACCGCCGTCCATGCAAGTGTCGGCAATAATAAGCGGCAGTTTACGGACCGCCGTGTATATAAACTGGCAGTTTATGCGACAGTTAATAATCGTTGGTAATAAAATTGACATCTTATTTTATTAGCAGCGGTTAATTTTATCTAACGGCAAAAACTTTTCATTACCGGCTATTGTATTTCGATCGCCAATTCTAGAACTTTTGTGGCTATAAATAATTGCCGGTAATAGAATCAACACTTTCATATAATCGACGACTATATTACCGCCGCTAATGATGCCTTTTTTTGGCAGTTACTTTCTACTATGAATTGTGTGCACGCTATTGGAAATTTTCTTTAACGCTACTAAAAATATACTTAAAAGTAGTATTTACCGATAGTAATTGTAAGCATAATAAACCACCACAAAAACCCAATAAAGCTGCTTAGTTTTATAATTGTAATTTTCTTAAATTTTATACCTTCAATGTATTAGATGTATCCACAAAATAATTTACAACCTAGTAAAATATATTAGTCTCCGTATTAGTATACCATAACTCAAGATTATATCCATAAAAATTCATACACAACATCTACTGGGCTTTTAAAAATCTCAAATCACAAAATGTATCGAAATTGCAAGCTAGTCATTCATATATCCCAAAATAAATCGATAGTACACTTTAAGTCTAATATATGTTCCAAATACTTTCACTAAGAAACAAAGTCTCAAATTTAAAAACCAAAAGTCATCCTCTTAAGTAGCTTAAGTATTAAAATAATTTTATTACTGTTATTATTAAAATGATATGTTACCTATCTATTAGGTGAATGCATTGGTAGTTTAATTGTATTAGAAGATTCAGGTTGCGAATACCCTATAAATTCCACATGAACCTGTAATCGTGCACACTTACGCTCAAGTCGAGTAAACCTATCACTTAAAGGTTCCAAGTACATAGGTTAAACAATATAAAGCTGTTGCTGCAAAATAAAATAAAGATGCGGCAAAATCTTTTTTTCCCTCTTGGAACCCAGTTTTTAAGCTAATAGCTTAAACAATTTAAAGCTTAAACAAAAAATAGAGAAAAAAAACATGTCCTAGATGATGAGTTCAGCCTGCAATTACTTTGCTGGGAAGAGCTCAATGTCGGATTAGAATTATTGCAAGTGAGTTGTTGATGCGGTTGTGGCTAATGTTGATGAAGACTTAAGTTTGATGCCAGTGGCTGTTGCTACAGGTTAACAAATGACCAAGTCAATGTGCACTTAAACTAGAAAATTAAAAGCTAAAAATTAAAATAACTTGCTACAAGAAACTAATGGATAACAATCAGTTTGTTGCCAAAATATAATCAAAAAAGATAAATGCATAGCACCAGAAAAGAAAAAAAAAGTGAATTCACTTGTACCAATATATATATATATATATGTGTGTGTGTGTGTGTGCGCAAATAAAAAGCAACTTTGGTCCCCAAATTTTCCAACTTGATCAAAAGTATATGACCCAGAAATCTATGAGCACACTTCATTCGAGCACACTTCTAAAGTGCAAAGGCCATGAAGATGGAAGGTTATGGTCTTTCTTAAGAAAAGCTTATCACCCAAGATTTCTATTCTTCCTTCTAGCCATTAGGATCCAATTTCATTACATATATTAGAATAGTGGATTGGTTGAATGTATAGGTTAATGGTTCATAACCAAAAACTAAGAAATGCAACAAACAAAACACTGAGAAATTGAACTTACATTTAAAAAAAACTGAGTGTTGCTACCGTGGTGCTGCGATGGCTATTGTTGTCGTGGTTGTTGCTACTGTGGCTGTTGCTGCGGTGATTGTTGTTGTTGTGGCTGTTGCTGTCGTGGCTGTTGCTGTTATGCTTAATTAGTATTAGGCGGTGGTTGTAGGCTTGTAGCTAAGGTTGCAGTTGATTTTCCGTACGTGGTGGCTGCGATATAAAACTCATGGATCCAACCGGCCAATGGGCCCGCTTTCTCTTCGTATTCATCTATATTATAATGCAAAAACCATCTAGACACATCAAGATAGATTTAAAGAAATGCAAAACTATCAAATTGGTTTGCTGAGCAAATTAATGCCTAGAGGGTTTAATTAAGAAGGGTTAGACTTAGACCTGGCATCACACCTAATATCCAAAAAGGCCACACCAAATTAACCCCTTCAGGGTTTAATAATACTCTCTTAACTTGTTTAGTTGTCACTCACAAGAGCCCACAAAAAAAAATTTAATGTGTTCACTCACAAAAAATTGATGTCGTGACAAAGTCAATCAACATTTTGTATCATCAACAATACCACAATCACCATCACCATCACCTAAATAAAGCAAACCCAAATACCCATTTCCTAGAATCAACCCAGAAATCCAAACAAAATGAAGAATAAGAGCATATAGCTTCAGATAATACTAAAATATATTCACCACAAACAATATTAAAGTCTAACTGCAAATTCATTAGAGAAACCTTACAAAGAATTCACACTTTCAAACTAGGGCCTAACCATTATAAGTAAAAAAACAAAGACAATCTTGAATGTACATTGTCAAAAGAAGATGGTTTAAACAAAATAAATAATGAAGAAAATAGGCATAAGAATAATCAAACTCTCAGCGTAACAAAATAGAAAAAAAAAATTGAATAGAGGTAAATATATATTAGTTACATTTACATCACAAAGAAGGAAGGGAGGATTACATCCAATGTAGGAAGCAGAATTAAGAAAACAGAAAATGGATCTGCATTGAAAGGAAAGAAAACAAAGGCTCAGCAACATGTCTGGCATTGTAATGCATCATTAGGCATCTTTATGAATACAATGTTATCATTTTCATGATGTTAAACATAAAACAATAGCCTTTAGTAGAACTTACCCAACCCCATAATCAAAATTTTTCAATCGCATGAGAAAATGGTTGGCCAGAAAATGGGAGACTTCCCCATTATCGCTAGCTCCTCCATCATCGTCCCTCCCAACCACATTCACTTCACCAAATCCAAACCCTTGATCAATCCCTCTACCACCACAAAACTCTCTCCTCCTTCCAAATCACCATCTCTGCAGCAAAAAAAAAAGAGTATGTGTGTGTATGAGAGAGAGAGAGAAGGTACCAGGTCAAGGCAGAGGTCGTCGACGTCTTAGATGACGTGACATAGAGATGGTGGTCAACGGGAGCAACGGCGTCTTCTTCGCCATCTGGGGCTGGAGAAGGTGAGCGCCTCTTCTCAGAACCCTAACCCTGGCCTTCGAGTATTTGGGTAGAGAAGGTGATTTTCTATTCCTCACTTCGGATTTTAGGATTCGAACCAAGACCTTAAGAGAAATATTGGGAGAGGGGGAAGCACGGGAGGGAAACCAAAACCTTAAGCAAAATATTAGGGGATGGGGGAGCTTGGGAGGGAAAACAAAAGTGATAAACAAGTGCTAGTCAAAATATCACCAGGCAAAAGGCTAAGTTCTTTTACATCTCACGATTTTTTTTTCTTTTAGCGGCGAGTATTTTTAACCTATGTTAATCATGGATGGGGTGCGAAATTTGTCATTCTATTAACAGTGGTTAATTATAACCATTGCTAATGCCATCATATGAACGGAAGTTGCTTATAACCGTTACTAATGCCATCATATGCACGGCGGTTGGTGGAAACCGCCAGTAATACTGGCTTTTTTATCGGCGATTAAATTACCGCCATTTTAAATACCTTTTTAACGACGGTTTCCTTATCGCCGCAACAAAAATCGCCTTTAATAGTGTCATTTGGCATAGTAAATTACATGTAAGACTGTGAACTATAAATTTATATTTTACAAGAACTGATAATCTAGTTTTCTGTGTATAAGTCGAGCTCTACACATCAGATTAACTACTATGTATGATAAAAAAATTTCATGCACAATATTAAATAAATAATGAAACGCATGCATTACTCATAAAGATTCTCATTAAAATAAAAAAATAATTTTTATTAATAAATAAAAACAATACCAAAAATTCAAATATAGTTTTAATATACAACCCTAACAGTTACATACCAGTAACGATAATCTGATGAACTTAGGCTCCTTTTATTTCGACAGAAAATATTTTTTGGTAAAATATTTTACCTTTTTTTCAATACTTGGTTTGATAAAATCAACGTAAAATATTTTTTTAATAAAATATTTTACTTCTAAGACCAAAATTAATTTACAAAAAAAAGGCGGCAATAGAGGCGGTGGCATCGAGAACTTGAGGTTCAAGGACAAGGTTTAAGGTCCGAGGGTTAGGTTCAAGGGTCTAGAGATCGAAGGTCGGACGTCAGAGATCTAGGGTTTTGGGGTCGAGGGTTGAGGGTCGAGAGTCAACGGTTGGGGACCCTATACGGGAATTTGGGGGTTAGAAGCCTAAACCCAGGGTATGGCGGTTGGGAGTCAAGGTTTGGGTCTAAGGGTCTAGGGTCGAAGATCTACGGCTTAGGACCCGAGGTCCTAGGGTCGGGGGCCTAAGGCTTGGGGCCCAAGGTAGGGAACTTGGGGCCTATAGTAGGAGACCCGAGGTCCGAAGTTAGGGGTCTGGGATTAGAGTTTTAAGGTATGGGGTCCAAGAGTCAGGGGTTATGGGCCCAATGTTCAAAAGTCAAGGGCCTAGAGTTTAGAGTCCAAGGTCTGGGGTGTTGGAGGCAATACTGCCAAGATCATTATTTTTGTAAAATAATTTTTGGTAAAAAAATTAACTGGACGGACAAACGCGAAAATCGGCTCCAGATAAAACTTTTGACGAAGAACGATCAAAATAAAACCCGTGCAACCAAAGTTAATTTAGAAGAATACATCTTGTAGATCTAATCTTCAAC
>JAOTRH010076307.1:5309-17528 GCA_034768845.1 Heliamphora exappendiculata | reverse complement strand
GTAATGGGCTAATAGGTCAAATGATGACACTTAATGGCTAACTAACTATTTTGATAGTCATAATTCTTTGATTTTCTTTTCTCTGTTTTGGTGGAGGGTCGTGAGCGGGCGGGCAGTAGAATTGTTAATTAATCATAGTTTTGTTGTGTTCAAGAGGCTCATAATAACACAAATACCTGAGATAACAAAAGATTTGCTATAATTCAACAATTTGCTTACAGCGAATATCCAATAAGGAGAAACAAGTAATACCAAAGATAATGATCATAGATTTATGCAATTCGGCAATTTATTTTTATCCACAGGCTACAAATATCCTCTAAGAATGAGGGCAATTTGCTTATGAGCCGCAGAGATCCAATAAGAAAAATGCAAATATGAATTCTCAAACCATGCAACTCAAACGAATACAAACTCCCACTCCTCTAAAGTGGTCTTACCACACAACTCTTGGCACACGTTAACAACCCAAAAGATACATATATATATATATATATATATATATATATATATATATATCATTGTTAGTGTATGGAGCCAGGTTATTTTTAAGATTCGACTCATGACCAACCTGTTTTAGAAGTATCACGGGTTAAAATAAGTTTTTGAGTGAGGAAAATATTTTGGCCCATTTTTAGTTTCTAATATGATTGTGAGTCTTTATATTTCTTATTTCAGTTAGAGTTTTGATATATTGTGATTTTATAATGTTTTTTTCTCATTGTGAAAGCCGTCATAACTCCGTAGACATAACACTAGTTTTGATTAATCACGTAAAATCTTATTTTTTTTGTGTGGTTGCATTATTTTTCGTTTTTTACCATATCGTACATTTATGAGGTTCAAAGTTCAAATTTGGAGGAAAGATTGCTAATCTTAATTCAATTTTAGCCCATCCTGAACTCAACTTCAAGAAGCTAATAAGATAATAACAAAAAAGTTTCTCCTTATTTGTTTTCTTTTTCTGGTATTTATTTGTCTATTTCTTTGGCATTTTTTGGGATGCTACTTGCTTATTACATGCTAAACATACTAGATTTGTACTTGACTTTAACTTTGGATGCATGGTTGTCATAGGAGGCATGCACGTACAATAATTTAACAATCAGTTTTATAAAAATATGTAATTTAAAATAAATTTATAAAATAAAATAAAAACGCCATCAACTGTTGCTCAATTAATTTCATGGATTATGATCCTCTCCATTACCTCTATATAATGGAGACTTCCATTACATCAAAACTACATAGTTTTGTATAATAAAAATATTACCTAATAAATTTTTTTTTTTTTTTACGTTAAATAGAATCTTGTTAAAATTAAAAACTTCATAATATGTGTTGTAAAGTTTTCAATTAATTGTGTCATTTTATGTTAATAAATCTTTGTTAAAATTAAAAACTAAAAACTATAAAATAATGTAATTTTGATGTAATGAAGATTTTCATTTTATAGAGGTAATGGAGATAATTATTATCTTAATTTCACGAGATACGATTATGAAGGAGTATTGTGATGGGACTCTTTATTAAGCCATGGTTGTTTTGCCAAATTAGGAAGGATTGGACTGATCAAAAAAAATATGTTAAATTCATGTTTTTATAATTTGTTTCACTAAATTACTAGTCTCACATTTAGTAAATTGACCAATTTGCCCTCATTTATTAATGTTAATGCCAAAACTGAATCTGTTGCATATAAAATAATGTTAATTCACCTCATTGACCGTCTGGGTTTTTTTTTTTTTCCCATCTAAAACCAGGCTTTCATACTTTATCCGTTGGAATGAGAACGGAAAACATAGAAATATAAAATTATATATTATCTATTTATTTTAAAATTAATATGAAGTTGAATGATTTTATTATTTATTTTGGCACCATTTGTTTAGACGTAAAATATTTTTTGGTAAAATATTCTAGCTATTTTTTAATATTTAGTTTAATAAAAATAAAGTAAAATATTTTTTCAGTTAAATATTTTACTTCGTAAGACCAAAAAAATCCCAAACAAGGCTTAATTGCATAAGTGAATGGTTGAAGCATTAAGGATAATATTAAAAATTAACAAATATAATCCTATTCCACATATTCAATTCAACCCAAATCAAACATGAGTTTATCTAGTCCATTACCTAATCCTATACATATCAAATATAAAAAACTACTACCACCTCATTACCAATCAATGCACTAATTTGACGTCATTATTAATTCCACTCAACATACACCGACGGAGCCCTGATATATTAATTATCCCAAGAATAGTCCAGCATATACCGGACTACTAGTTAGAGTTCGGAGATACAAATGTCAAACTATTAATTTTAAGAGGACAAAAAAAAAATTAGTAGGCTCTCATATCTTTTAATCCCATTCAATCACTTCTTAGTCTCCCACAATAAACAAGTTCTTAATCTTTTAGATGAAGCGACTAATACTTTGGTATTCACAATAAAAGTTGTCCCACAGCAATACTATTCTCGCGTTTAGTTAGTATTACCTTTCATAAGAATTGGATTTTTTATTTCTCATATGAGAGATTAATAGTCTGGTATTCATAAAATAAGTTATCACACCTAGATCTTCTTGAAATTATTTGTCCGGCCTCTTTTGAATTATCTAACAACTAAAAATTATTATTCAATTCTTATGTCATATTTTATTTATGTTACTTTATGAAAGGCAAGAACTGTCAAGGAAAACACATGACCATGCATAGGAAGATTAGATCTTAGCAAGGGACAGACTTACCAAGGGACTGACAGGGGCAAACGCCCCAGCCTTTGTTAAATTTCTTTTTATTCAATAGGCAATAATTTTGTTTTTTTCTAATTGGGTAGTGGCTAGCCCCTCAGTTTTTCTAGTGGGCCTTTTACTTGCAGCTTTTTCTAATTTGGGCAGTTAGCCCATTCTCTATTATGCCCAAAAATTCTACAATTACAAATTCTTAGAAAATTGAGGGTATTTTTTTTTAAAATTTATTTATTAGGTAGACAATTAGCAGAAGGCATCAAAATTACAAAATAGGAGCGGTGACGGGCGTGAATTGCGATTTTGGGATTATGCGAAGCAAGCAAGGTAGCTCAGGCAGTGAGCAGCGACGGTGGCGACCTTCGACTGCCGAAACATGCGAGGTTGCGACGGTAACAACCTGCAACGACAGTGGCGCAACGACCTACCTTATGACCCTTACTGTTACTGGTTAGCTTCTTCTGGGCTTTCCTCACTTTCTCTTTTAGTATTTTACGGATTTTATTGATTGATTGATATGATTAATTTGAATTTGACTTATTAATTTTTATTTATTGATTAGTGACTACTACTATTGTACTAACTAGTTATTGACTTCAATTGTTGATTTTAAATACTTTTGGAATGTTTATCATTTATCAATTGTTTGGAATTTAAATTTGATTCATTTAAAAATTAGGTTTAGGTGTTAATTATAAAAAATAATTAGAATTTAAATACTTTGAATCATCAATCATTATATACTAAAAGCAAAAGTTGTTTATTGATGTTTGTGTCTTTGATTTATCAATTGATTGGTCTATTTTGTGTGTTTGTGTTTACTGAATGGTTTTTATTTTGACATGTAAATTAATATGAGGAAATCATCTACAATTGATGAATTTTTAGTGAGCAATAGAGTTGTTAAGTCTTAAATGCGTTAATGGAAATTGAATACTTTATATTTTTAGGCAAGAGAAATTAATTTTAGTTAGCCCCCTAGATATAAATTTCTAGTTCCATCCCTGAGCTTTGCAACCCCAATTAGAAGAGCAGGTGGGAAGAGAGGTGGGAAGATTACCATGTGCCTTCTTCATTTAAGTCTCCCAATGCATGATACATGTTAAAGTTGGTCATTAATTTATTGGTATAGACAGCTAAGTCTCAAATTACTCATTTTAGCTAAAGCTTTATTGTTTTATAAGTTCAATACATTGGCATTAGAGCATCTTTTCTATTTTGATTAGTTGTGGTTAATTAAACTCCTAGTTTAATTAGTACTATATTATTAATGAAAAATTGTGATCCACAAGAAGAATTAATAAAGCTTCACATTGCTTCGTTCTCAATGCCCGTCTATTTTAAAATTCAAATGATATTCTATTTTCGATCCACATATCTCAGTTGTCATCATTACATTCGTAAAGTTGAAGTTTACTGAGTTCGCACATAATTAAAATAATTAATATATGAATCTTTTAGCATATCGATGAAGAAAAATACAAGTCGCAATGCACCAATTAATTGTGTGCACGAGAACATTAACTAAGATTCATGATTATCATTTCATTAATAAAACTTCCAGGACAATGAAATTAATCACAAGTTTAATGTACCAAAATGTAGCCCAATCAATCACAAGCATTGAATGCAATTAATAACTCCAACATAAACTTTATTTATATTCAATAGTTATAATTATATGATATATCTTCGTCAAAAAAGGTCAAGAGGCATAAATGTATCGCAAATTTAATATAAAGTTGAACAGAAAAATATATCGATATATACAAGATAACTCATTAAAATAAAAGAAAAAAACCTCCACACATAAGGGAAAAAAAACTTGTTTATTGATTAATCAAGAAGTGCCACCTCATATTTAGGTCAAGCTGCTCTAATTAATTAAACTTTGTTGTAGCCTGTAGGTTACTAGGTTTGAAGGTACATTAATTGATGGGTTTATTTTAGAATATGTTTATACCAACTTGTCAAATATCTTATAATTTCTCAAGAAAATGGCTTTGGTGCTTAAAATAAAGTAATAAAGTAATGGCAGTCTTCTTTGAGAAGGTTTAAAATACTCAAATACAGATCCCTTTGACACAGAAGGCTCTTCTTTCCAAGGGTAAGCAAATGTAATAATTTAACATCATAGTACTCCAAGTGGGATTATATGTCTTTTTCTATCTCAAATATGTTGGATTAATAGGACCTGGATTCTCTTCATTTAATTAATCCCATGACAACAAAAGCCCAACTAAATATATTCTATTTTATTTCAAGCATACAGACCCCTTGGCACAACACTTTTGCTTCTACTCAAAGCTGACGGTAGGGGTAATAATAATTAAAAAGTGGGAAAATATCACTTTTATTCTTAAGCCCAATTGGTAACAAAGTTAAAAGTTAAAATTTTTTTTTTTTTTTGCATTTTTAGGCTAAAAAGTACGTTAAAAAATAAAATTAAGTTCAAAGTAGGCTGTTTGCTAACTTATCTTTTAAATTAGATTTTTTCAAGTTGGTTATTAGAGTAAAAAGGTAGTTTTTTTTTACTTTTTATTTAAAATGGACAATTTTACCTTTCTATATATTTGATATTAAGAATTATACATAGTTATTGTAAAAGTAAATAAGTTATAAATGAGGAGTATTATTATATTTTAAAATTGGTGAGAGTCTGAATAGAATAATCTGAGAGTGTGTTTTGATTTAATTTTTTATTTTTTTGCTAATGGGTAGCATTGGTTTTTTGGTATTTTTAGCCGAAAAGCCAAGGTTACCATTCAGGGCCTTAGGCTCTATTTGGTAAACTTTTTTCATTGTTTATTTGTTTAGTTTATTTTACTTATTTTTGTTTTTAGTAAACAGTTTTCATTGTTTGATTAAACTATTATACTTTTTAACTCCTCTCATTGAGATGAGGCAAAAAATTAGAAGATTTTGATCATAATAAAAAAATTAAAAAAAAATTAAAAAATAAGCCAATAAATTAAAATTTTAAGTTACTTATTTTCTTTTTTAGTAATTTTTTTTAATCTTTTGATAAAAAAAAATACTTTTTTGGTTCATCTTATCGAGATGATTAGAAAAAAAAATAGTCAAGAGATAAAAAAAATTAAAACAAAAAATAATAATAAACAAATTCTCCAAAATTTAGCCAAAATAAGGCCTTAACGTTTTTGGGGCTTGTTTGATTGTAGGACCATGGGGGAGGGATTGAAATATATAAAAAAATATTCTCATACAATATATTGTTCGAGCTCGATTAACAACTAGTTTAAAAATTAATTATTTTATTTTTTTTATATTTTTAGCTAAGAAGTTAAATTTGGTTCAAAATAGGTTATTTAGTAATTTAGTTTTCAAATTAATTTTTCTGAAGTTGATTATTTAGGTAAAAAGTTACTTTTTTTGCTTTTTGTTCAAATTAAGCAATTTTATCATTTTATATATTTGATATTAAAAATTATATGTAGTTAGTAGTGATAATAAATAAATTATTAATAAAGAATATTATTATATTTTAAAAGTGATAAAAATTTAAATATAATGTTATAAGAATTTATATTTTAATTTGACTTTTTAATTTTTTAATTTTTTTATCAAACAAACAACCTTAATTTTTTCACATTTCTAACTAAAAAGCCAAAAAACTATGCTTGCCTATGAGGGCCAGATTGCAATATTTGTTAGGGGCAGAGAATCCTAGGCAATTACTTTTAACCCCATAACTTGTGTTTAGATTAATTTTTTGAATGATTTTTATTTGTTTTTAGTAAATATTTTTTTATTGTTAGCCCAAGTAAGTGTATTTTTTAAATTTCTCTCATAATGAGAACATAAAAAAGTAAAATTTTTTAATCAAAACTTTAAAAAAATTCTTATAAAACGAAAAAAAGACAATTTGGCAGGTTTTTGTCTTTTTTTTTAGTTTTTTCATATTTAATAAATTTTTTTCAAATTTGGACTTAACAAACATACTTTTTAAAATTCTCACATCACAAGAAACCAAAAAAAAAATAATTAAACCAATATATATATATATATATAAACAAAAAAAAACCTCAAAAAAGGCCACTAAACTTCAACGGGGAAATGCTATTCAAAGCCCTCCGTGAGTTATTAATCCGAAGATAAAAAAGAGAGAATGGGGTAATGTATTAAATGACTTTTTTGCCCTTTTTGTAATGCATTAAATGACTCTTTTGCCCTTATCTTAAATGTTATATACTAAGTTGCTATTGTACTCACTCATTTTCGGATGTGCAAATTATATTATCTGCATTTGATAAAGTGAATTTGTATTTAGATGTGCAAATACTAATTTTTGTTTTTTTGTTCTATCGCTTAAAATTCTTATTAATTGCTAAGGATATAAATTATCTAAAAAAAAATTTCCAATCAATTGGGGAAAGATATAAATTACATTACTAATTTAATCTCATTTGAATAGTATCAAATTAAACAATGCACTATTTATTCATAAATTATTTCATTTTAAATCAATACAATTTGATACATAACAAATTATACTATTAATTATATTTATCATAATTCACATACTAACCACCTGAATATACTATTAATAAGAGACATTATCAATTTCTTTCTTTCTAATGAATTTAACAAAAATCACATCTAATTAACTAGACAATAGTAGTGACACATTTGGCCCTGAATGGATAAATTTGACTTATTTGATTATTTGATTTTGTAAATTTTTCGTCTTTAGTGAATTTTTTTCATCATTTAATCAAATTATTATATTTTTTAAACTCTTCTTATTGAAACGAACTGAAAAAATAAAAAAATGATTAAAATATAAAAAAAAAAGTTTAAAAAAGACGATAATAAGCACAAATAAGCCAATAAGTAAACTAAAATAAGCAAAAATAAACCAATAAACAACGTTTGCCCAAACAGGGCCAAAATGCAACTCTTAGTCTATATTTGGCATAGTTTTTTTTAAATTTTTTTTGCTTAAACGTCTTTAAAAAAATTTATTGATTTGGCTTCAAATAGCTTTTTACACATCTTTATATATTTATTTTTTTATAATAAAAGTTAAAAAATTAAAAAATCTAAACAAAAAAAGCTAGTCCCAACACAAACTTAGTTAAAAATTATTTTTTGACGTGCGCCTATTTTTTATGTTTTTTAATTTAATTATTTTGATAAATAATTTTCTTCTTTTACATTATTTTTATTTTTTATCTTTTCTATTTTTCGTTTGATTCTACAAATCTAAATTAAAGAATATTTAATAAATATAAAAAATAATTTTGACACTCCGTTTTTGGTAAAACTAAAAATTGTACAAATAACATGCATGATTATTGAAAAGTTCAAAAAAGTTTGAATAATGTGAGGTTTTTTTTCCCCTGGCAGATAAGATGATTAACGTTAAAAATATTATAAAATATTATGTACGGTTAAGGTAATATTAATAATTACGACTGTGAGTAATTTTAAATTTTTGAGTTCACACTAAACAAAATTATTTTAATAATAATATGGATATTGAAAAAGAGTTGATGAGAATCTTTACCATATATATATATATATATATATATATATATATATAGCAATATATTAGCCTATTTATATACTCTATTAGGATTTTGAGTTCATTTAAATTTTAATAATTTTATTTAATGTAAAAATTTTATGATTGAATATCTTTATAACTCTGGATGTAAAAATTTTAATTTGTTTAGGAATCATAAAATTATTTAAATTCTTGTTGGAATTAAGACTTTCAAAGTATTTGAAGTTTTAATTGTATTAAACGTCTTAAGTCAGATTTTTATTCATATTAGAAGATTGAAGTACAACTTCTGAAACTTGAGATATAAGTGATTAAAACAGGATCGAACAAGTACCGTTTACGCATGATACAAACTACAACCTGACCGCTCGAGGGATGGAAGGTTTACTCGAGCGAACTCCTAACCGTTTTAATTTTTTCAAAACTTGGACAGCTAGATTTGTTTGCCTATATAAGGAGATATACACCAAGCTTGAAAAAATATACTTAAAGAAGATTGTTTCATATCATTCAAGTTATATTTCTGAGTGTTTTTCGAGTTCCAAAAGGAACAAATAAAATTTGTATTAAACTTAGATAGATTTCTAAGTTTACCAATGAAAAATTTCATCGGTGCGAAATATTGAGAATTCAATACTTTCAAAAAACACTACGAATTTAGCGTGATTATGATTAAGTACGAAAAACGGTGCACGTAAATTCGGCAAGCGATATTTAAGGCGTCTAGAGTGAGGGTTCAACTAGAATTCGTAAGTGACCTTATAACTGTTCATTAATATAGTACTTGATTTATCTAGATTTGAGTAGTTGAGTGATTTTTACTTAAACTGGGGTTTTCTACATAAAAAAATCACGAGCTCACTTTTGTGTGATTAATTTTATTTTTAATATTATTTATAATTGTATTGACTTAAAATAATTAACGGCTAATGTTATTTTTTTCATTTTCACTGCACAGAAAGTAATTCAAATATTATTTTTTTATACTCAATCCTCAAATTTGATTAAAAATTATAACTCCCTTTTTTACATGACGCTATATTTTCTCCCAACTCGCTTCTCAACTTTTTCTCATTTATTATAATTTGTAAAATATCTATTTTTTGTCCTCTAAGCTTTTCTTTTAAAAAGTTAAGTTTTTGTAACCAAAAAATATTAATAATAATAATCGTTTGGAAATATACTTATCCTTAACTTTTTTTTAAATAAAATGGCTCTAATGGTCTCGTTTGGCAATATGACGTTAAGTCATGTTTTTTATTTAAAATTATTTTAAGTTTAAAAAGTCAAAATTTCATTTAAAAGATGAATTGTGTGACTTTAAGGGATCGATTGGTAACTAACTTAAAAATTAATTTTTTTATATTTTTACCAAAAAGCTAAATTTAGTTCAAAATAGATTATTTGATAGTTTAGTTTTTAAGTTAATTTTTTTACTTGTTGTTCAAAATTAATAATTTTACTCTTCTATATATTTGATAGTAATAGTAATATATAATTGGTAGTGATAGTAAATAAGTTATAAATAAGGGGTATTATTGTATTTTAAAAGTGATTGAAATTTGATTTGAATATTCTGAAATTTTGTGTTTTGATTTGACTTTTTTATTTATTTATTTTTTTTTCCAAACGAGCAAGGTTGGCTTTTTTGCATTTTTAGCCAAAAAGCTAAAAAATCCAAGTTGTCAATCGGAGCCAAAGTCAAAGACTTAAAATAGCTTTAAGCCAAAAAATTAAAAGTTTTACTTAAAATTGTTATAATTTTTTAAAATTTATTTGTAGATAAATTTATATTCAATATAGATCTTGTTTAATAGTTTTTGACGAACAAATTTTAAAAATATAATTTTTATAAAAAAATAAATGTGTATGATAAAAATTATAATATTTTTAAAAAATATAAAAAAATTTATGTAAAAAATAAAAAAGCTAAAAGCTTTTGAGTTAAAATAATTTTTTTTTTTACTTTTTAAATTTTAAACAAAAAATCAAAAAAATAAAAAGACTGACTTTAAACCGGCTTAAAACCAGTTACCAAATGAGACCAATATACACAATTAAAAAATCTACTCCCAAAAATAAATTAAAAAAAGTGTCGTTATCTTAAAAATTACAACTTAAAAGAATAAAATAAAGATATTATATATTTTACAAAAAGTTTTAAAAAAATACCCCTAATACAATTATTTTAAATAATTTAATCTTTTTAAAAAAAACTAAACTTCTAAAAATTTAAAATTTTTAAACCTCTCAAGAACATAATTATAATAAGTTGTAGACGAGAAAAACGAATAAAAAAAAATAGTATACGTTACCTTTCTTTATCAAGAAGAGCACAAAAACTTTAGGAGTTCACAAATTATTCCTCCAAGTATAATATATTTTATTTATATATAAAAAATTCTAAAAACAAATATAGTACCTTTTTGTTTTATTAATTTTATATTTTTATATTATTTTATAATTTTTTTTCATTTTACAAGTAAAAAAAAGTAAGTGGGTCCATGGAAAGTGAGGTTGCCTTAACCATCACATAATCACCAACCCCACCCCCCTCTCTCCATCCAAAATTGACCAGCAAAAGCTGATGAATGGCTAGGGATGGTCTCTCTCTCGCTTTCCATTCCAAATTGACCACCAAAAATTAATAGAATGGTCAGGAATGACAATGGGACGTGGTGCATTCTTCACCTATATACTCGGTTTATTAGTACGATGAAGTTAAAAAAAAAAAATTAATCAAAAAAGTGACGGAATAAAAGTGAGAACGAGAGCATAACAAAATATATATATATATATATTTTTTAAAAGAGATTAATACTAACAATAATAATATAATAAGATATTAAAATAATAATATTGATCAATGACTAGAATTAAAAATAAAAAAAAATAAAAAAATAAAAGTTAAAAGTTAAAAATAAGTTTAATATTTTTGTATTTTAGTCCAATTATATTGTTAAAAAATAAAATTTATAACATGTTTTTTATATTAAATGTATTTAATTTATTTAATCGGGAGCGAGAAAAAAATTACAAATACTGCCCTTTACTTGTTATTTAACGGATGAAAAAAATATATATACAAAACGAAACAAAAAAAAATAAGAACAAGACGTGAACGGATAAAATTGTTATCCCTATGAATAGCAAATAAAGAAAAAACACACACACGTCGTTGAAATTCCACAAAATAATAAATAATAATATATATTATAATCATATCCACCATAGAATATTAGAATATTACGTTACATTTTGGCCTGTTCCATAATAAATAACATATCAAACCCATCTTTTTCCTTTTTGTGGGTGGGGTTTTGTGTCCATGTACTACGTACCCAAATCCATGCATGGTTTGATTTCTCATTTTCTAATTAATTCTTCATCACAAGTGAAATGTACGTGTGAGATAAAACACGAAATGGTTCGATATAAGTCTTCTATGAGAACTAGACAACTTTATTTGATTAAATACCTAACGACAAACTCTTGTGTTTTTTTTATTATAGTATTTCTAAACAAGTTACCGAATAACAAGCTCAAAAGTTTTTTTATTGATGATATCAACAATATCAATCCTGACCTTGATACAGAATTAGAACTACAAACTTAGAACTATGGCAATAACTGACCTCGATTGATAACATGGAGCTATGAGCCCAAATGACTCTCCATCCTCTGCTTATCGATAAACTATCGTTTTGATTCTCTTTACACAGAGAGGATCAAAACGCCAGTTATAACTACCTAATTTTCACATTGTAATAAGTTGACAGTTGAATCATGACCAAGCATGAACAGTTTAATTCTCTAGTTTAACCATATCAAGCCACCCAAAACACTAATAACAGCTCCAACAATCTCGCAATAATAGGTCCCATTATTGCGCGATTACTCAGTATTTGTTTTAACTTAACCTTTAACTTTTAAAG
>JAOTRH010076306.1:0-50092 GCA_034768845.1 Heliamphora exappendiculata | reverse complement strand
ATACCGAATATGCATATATATATATATATATATATATATATATATATATATATCAAAATAAAACGGTACAGGGTCTCACAACTCTCCCCCCCTTAAGGTTTAGAGGTTTAGAGGTTTTACTTATTTTGAGATTTTACTTATACATATATTTAATATTTTGAGAGATATTAGATACAAGGTTTAAAGGTTTTACTTACTTGTTTTGAGAGATCAAAGAAGGGTGGAGGATGGATTTGGACTTAGCTTTCGAAAACTTTCTCGATTTCTTCTTTTTTCTCCCTTTTTCTTCCTCAAACTCTCCCAAACCCTCAAGAACAAAGTGTTCTGGTTTCTTCCCTCTCTTTTGCCAAAAATGACATATATAGAGAAGAGGTTGTTTGGTTCTCATTATATAGGCAAGGCTAGGGAACACATGGGGGACAAAAAGTATATAAAAAGTCTCTTTTTTTTTCATTTTAATTAATGTGATTTGAATTTGATTTAAGTTGATTTGATTCTTGGAGGCTAGAATTCATATTTGGGGAAGCTAAAAGTAGCTAGGGTTCAGTTTGGGGGACAAAAATTTGATCCTCCATCAATCAAGAGGTTTGTCTTGGTTTTCGTGCCCATATTGTGCAAGAAAATGCATTAAAAGTTAATTTGATGTATCTTTTTGGTGTCTTTTCCTACTGAGACCTATTATTTTTGTATGTTTATGAGAAATATAGTATTTTCATGTAGTATCATAGTTTCCATAGCAATTGATTAAATAAATATAGTCTTGTAAGTCAAATTAAGCTATTTTGGCAATATGTGACTTTTTGACTTATTTTGTTGTGTATTGACTTCAATAATAATTTGTTTGCTTTTGTTGACCTAAAACACTATATTATTATGAATATTACTTGTTCAATAAGTATTGGATCATCATAATACTTAATTTAATACATTTATTATCATTTAAAACTAAAAAGAAAGCAAAAAGTCACTTTTTGGCACATTTCCCAACTTGATCAGCCACTAAGGGGTATTTTTGATGTTTTTGATGTTATTTTGTCCTTTGCTATTTAATTGTACCTAAATCTTTGATTTAGGATATCTATATGTCAAAATTTGAGTTTTTAAGACTTTTTACTGTACTATGGGCAAAACGGTCAGTTTACCCTATTTATGAGGATTTTTTATTTTTAATTTATTATTTTATGATATTTACTTCATTTAGAATATTAGGAGACTCTCCGTGTGCTAAAGTTTTGTTGCCTGAGTTTTGAACATTTTTAGGGTTTTTGGGGCGAACTTAAGGTTTTCGATTCAAGTTAGGGTTTTGAATCTCTTCTGTGTTCTATGGTCTCGTGGATTATCCGTCACTAACACTAAAGTCCGCCCCAAAAACCCTAAGTTCGCCTTGCTTTGGTTAAACTTAGGTCCGCCCCAAAAACCATATTTACACAAGTCGTTATTAACCGAGTTATCACAACTAGGGTCTGTACCGGGTCATTACAGGCTTCAAATCGAGTTATTATCATTTTTTTTTTAAATTTTAGTTTTCAAAAAAATTCTAAACATTTCCTTTCTATATATGTGGCTTAACCTATATTTGGTTTTGGTGTTTTAAGCTTTTATTTTTGTAGTGAAATTTCTTTAATTGTCCTTTTTGGAATTTTTTGTTCTAATTGTTGTACTTTTTTGGTCGATGATGAAATAAATCAAGAAAGTATAACAATTTTGACTAAAGTTATGAAAATGCTCACAATAGATGAAAAATTTCTTATAAAAGTAATAGAATGTATTTCTACGTGACACTAAGAATTATTTTCAAAAAGTTCATTTTTTTCTTTTTTACCCTTATTTTGAAGAGTAATTATTCGGTGCTCGCAGAGTACTAGGCGGCTAATTTATGTAGTACTCCCACCCAATATGGTAGCGACAAATTTTATGATAGAAAATGATGATTCATCTTTGTTAGGTAGCTAGCAAGGAGACAAAGGGTGAACCACATTATATAAGTTGCGATTATTTATTTATTGGGAGTACCACGTAACACTGCCTACATGGTACTCCAAGAGTACCTAATAATTTTCCCATTTTAAATGGATTAAGGCAAATTTGCCCCCATTTTAAACAAGATTGAAACGGTTTCCATTTATTGCTCTGGCAACGTAAGAAAATTTTTGCAATTTGAACAAAATTTGAAGTTTTGTTGTTCGATCTCCAATCATGATTTATTTATGAGTTCATTACATTTACCTCCTTTGAGGATTATTAAAAATACCGATAGCTCCCTTGAAGATTTTGAAATTACATTGTTTTCCCTATTAAGTTTGTCGAGTTACACGGAAATGAACAATTTACTTTTCTATGTAGATAAGATAATGAAAGTTTCAAGAACTATTGGATATTTAAGAGCCTAAGGAGAGTCTATTTCAATGACCGAATCCATTCATTTTATTGTTCTTACTTTGTAGATCATTTATATAAAAATAAAGTTCATCGAATATTATTAAGTGTCTCAACAAATTATATTTCATCTTTAAAAAATGAATGATAAATAGACAACACCATTATTTTTTTTAAGACAATGAATTTGATCATGTAAAATAATATTTGATCAAATTGATTTCTTACATACATAATCTATATTAACAATAATAAAATAAACATGTAATTTGAAATAATTTTATTATTTTGTTTAATTTTTTTTCTATTATTTGATTAAGGGTAATATAGAAAATAAAACATATAAAAGAAAACTTAGAATTAATAATACAATAATTGTTGAGATAAGCCAAATTCCTTATTCCTTTTACGGTTAACTGACCTACCAACATAAGGGAAGGAGAGGCCAGTGTAATTTTAGAAACTTCAAAAGAATTGACAGTTTTTTTAACAAATCTCAAGAGAGGTAAATGTAATTTACCCTTTATTTATTTATTTTGTAATTTTTTTCGTGAATTTGTATTCATTGTTCGTTGATTAATTTTATAAATTTCTTTCGATTTTCCAATGGCATTGCTTTGGTGGGTCAAAAAATATGGATTTTCTATTTGAATGGAGCTTCAAATCGATAATGGTTGTTTGTGATTTGATTGGAATTTTTGTTCGCATGTTTTTTGTGATTTCAATGAAATTTACCTTTTTTTTTTCTTCACTTTCTTCCTTACTTCCTTCTTCAGTATCCAGTTTCTTTTTGCTTGCTTGTTTACTCTTTTTTTTTTTCATATGGCTCTTTGCTTCTTTCTTCTTTTTTGTTTTCTTTTTCACTCCCTTCTTCACCTTCTTTTCTAATGTTCTTGGTTTTTTCCTCCTTTCTTCTTTCTAGTACTGTAAGTATTTTTCATTTTCTCGTTCACTTTTTTTTTTCTTTTTTTTTTAAATAGTAAAACAAAACTTTTTTCTCGTTCACTAATACGCAGATTATGTTATGGGCAATTTGGCCAAAATTTATCATTTGACAGTTTCATACTATATGCTATAGAGAAGCTATAGGGAAATCTAATTGGTTGGTTAGATACGAACCTCAGCCACACTTTTAGGTATGAGTTTTAGTGCCCACTTTACCGCCAGAGCACACCTACTGCTTCATTTTTGCTTTTCACCTCTGCTGTTGACTTCAAACTTACTGTTGATTGCTTCTCCTCCACTCCCAAGTGATTCTCTGCCTCTTATTTCTATTTGGCCTTACATCTTCATGCTTCTCTGTGCTATTCTTGATTTCTATCCAATATATGCTTGATCCACCATGCTAATCTCATTTTGTTAAATCTTGGAATTCTCCCCAGTCTGGTGGTTCGTTGCGAAAATGGATCTTGTGCCTTTGGATCCAGATAGACCACAAAACCCCAATAAGCAATGAGTTCCACATTTGCCTTTCAAAACCTTTGTGAGGAGAGCCAAACCACAATGTGAACAAATCTTTAAAACCTTTTGGGCTAACCCAAGAAACTCCCCACCAACTCCATATACTGTACCAAGCCTTCAAGGAGTAATTACATCAATTTAATAGGTGATCCAAAGTCCCCACCACCTGTCAAAACACACAGCAAGGGTTCACTCAGTCAGAAATGATCTTTCACCTAATAAGGAGGTCCTTTGTGGCTAATCTTCCCACATTAAAGCCTACTAACAGAAAATTTGGCATTTACGGGCTGTTGGTTGCTTCCAAATGACACATCAATGACACAATAGGAATCCCCTATTAGACCCATTCTTTCCTCCACCAACCTTAGAAAATATTTTATAGAGAAGAAGCCATTTTCTTCCCCTTTTCTACATCAGTAAGTCTGTTTTATTGTGCCGTAGCTTTACTACCCCCAATAGGCTCACAATCTGTTGCCATTGATCCATTTCCCATGAAAAGAGTCTTCTTTTTGAAATTTCTAGAACAATTCTATTTCCTTCCTCTTTTGATTGCTGCCCACTAAACTACACATCTCAAGAAAAGTGCGTTCCTTTTGGATTGAGAGTGTGTATAGCCTTTCATTGCTTTCACTAAGGGTTTGATCCCCAATATTTCTTTCCAAATTATGGATATTTTCTCATTCCTTCATATGCTTTGTAGCTAATCCCCTAAGCTTCTCCTATACTTACAACACACAATCTTATTCCACAGAGCCTATTTTTCACTCCGAAACCTCATCCACCATTTTGCTAATAAGGCTAGATTCTTAGCCTTCAAAGGAACTATCCCTAATTTCCCATTAGCTCTGCATGTTAAAACTTTATCCCTTCCTACCAGGTGAAATTTTCTCTTCCATTTTTCTTTTTTCCATGGAAATTGTCTCTATATCTTCTCCAGATTCTCTTTGATTTTAGATGGCATCCTAAATATAGATAAGTAGAACATTGTTAGATTGAAAATAGTGGCATCTATTAAGGTTACTTTGCCATCCATGGAAAAATGCCTCCTTTTGCAGTTTTTTAGTCTTTTCTTAAAGGCCTCAATTACTTGATCCCATGTTTTGATTCTCCTTGGGTTAGCCCCCAAAGGTAGCCCTAAGTATTTAAAGAGAAGAGCTCCTAACTTGCATCCAAGTTTTGCAGCCATTTTATGAACTTCTTCATCCTTTAACCCTACTCCACAAACCCAACTCATATCGAAATTCACCTTCAGACCAGAGATGAGTTCATAGCATCTTAATATTCTTTTGATGTTCATCAGTTCCCCTGATCTTTTCCATAGAAAAAAATTATGTCATCGGCAAATTAGAGACATGAGTCAAGTTCACGTCATCTTTCCCAATGTTCACTCCCTTAATCAGTCCACTACTTTTAGCTCTTTGTAGCAGGACATTGAGTCCATCAGTTGCAATGTTAAAGAGGAAGGGAGATATGGGATCTCCCTGCCTGCTTCCCCTCTAAATTTTGAAGTCCTTAGTTGCTGACCCATTTATTAGGATTGACAATGTTACCGAGGAGATGCACTCTTCACCCGACTGATCCACTCATTACCAAAATCTAGATTCTTCATCATTGTTAGAATGAGATCCCAATTCAAGAAATCATCAGCCCTATAGAAGTCCACTTTGAATACATACCCTCCTTTCTTTGTTTTCTCTAATCATCAATCACCTTGTTGCTTATTAATATTCCATCCCAAATTTGTCTTCCTCTAATGAAGGCAGATTGGATCTCATCTATAACTTCATGCAAAACTCCCTTCAATCTACTTGCCAATGCCTTAGCTAGGATTTTGGATATTGACCCAACTAAACTAATGGGTCAGTAGTCATTCAAGCTCTATAGATTGTCATTCTTTGGTATTAAAACTAAGGATGCATTTGTCCCCTTAACTAGTTTTCCATTTGCATGGAAGTCATTCAAAAACTTCATGGCATCCCCTTTAATGAGCCCCCAAAACCTTTTGATGAAGCTGAAGTCAAAGCCATCTGGACTTGGGGCTTTTCCACCATTACAATTTGCCACAACCCTACTATCCTTCTCAGAGAATGTTACCTCTAACTCAACTGCACTATTAGTCTATAAACTGTTGCCCAGTCCCTCTGAAATGTCTGGTCTTGCCTATTATTCCTCTTTGTATATGCCACAAAAATGTTAATAAATTTCAAGCTTGATGTCTTCAGGTTAGGTGAGGATCCTCTCCCCTTTGATCACTTGCCCAATGTGATTTATTAAGTATCTCCCTTTGGCCACCATGTGGAAGAATCTAGCCTTGCAGTCTCCTAATTTTAACCATGGCATTCTTGCCTTTTGGCGCCAAGTCCACTCCTCTTATAAGTTTTCAGCTCAATGTTGCCTTCTTAGTTCAATTCTATTCTTCTTCTCTTCCTCTAATAGATCTCTATTCTTGTTGGTACAATCAATCCTGTCTAATTCATCAATTATGTTTTTTAACCTCTCACTTGGCTCATCTTTTTCTCCTTTCTTCATTCTTTATTAGCCTCCTTTACATATCCCATCTTTCTCATTAAAACATATCCTCTCTACCCTTCATACTAGTCTGCTTTCCATGTCTCTTTGATCAGCTTCCCCACCTTAGGCACTGCTAGCTAGGAATTGAAGAACCTGAATGGCCTAGGATACCAATCTAGCTCTATATCATTCAATAGTATAGGGTTATGGTTTGAAAGACTTTAGGTTGACCCTATTGCTTCCATCCATATCTGTCTATGCCATTCCTTGAGATTAAAAATCTATCAAGCCTGCTAAACTGTGCATCTTCTCTGAGGTTTATCCGTGTGAATGTTCGTTTAAGCATATGAAAGTCTACAGGCTCCATTTTCCCATACAAAATTCTTGAAATTTTCCATTCCCCTCGTAGATCTTACTTCCCTAGATCCATCTCCATTGTTTTAAGTCTATGACGAAGTTCCCCCAATACACCATGAGTCTGCAGAGCTTCTTTTGAGTGCTAGAAGTTCTTCCCAAACCTCTCTTTTCTCATACTATGTGTTTGGCCCATAGATAATCCCTAGCGCACACTAAACTACCATAAAGTAGTATAGAATTCTTGCTGCATATGGATCTCTTGACTTAGAATGTCTTATAATCCCATATGACTAACATCCCCCTAAGGCCTCTCTTGCATTCGCACCTACCCATTCAAGATCCCCACTCCCCCGTGTAGCCTTCGCATCTCTAGAATTCCTCAGCATTTAGATTCCTGCAGCATAACAATGTGTACCTCTCTTGCTGCTACCACCCATCTTACCCTCCTCTTTTTTTGTAAGGGTTATTTAGTTATCTTACGTTCCATGTCATAATTTTTGTAAGAATTTGACATTAGGTGTGTACTCCCAATATTTTCTTACCATTCTACCTTAATGTTCTCCAAATTCCTCAATCTCATTTCAGATAGAATATCAAGAATTTCCTCCTCTCTTTCCTTGAAGTTAATCATAATTTGTTTCCCCACCTCCACTACCCTTCATGCTTCTCTAATTATAACAATATTGTGATTTTGAGTATTTGCTATAGATAACGAGTTCTAAGAAAACCAATTGACTTGGCCTTTGTGGGCACTTGCTGATTCGTCAATTTCTTGCCCTTACTCCCCTTCAGAGATAGGGCAAACTTGTAGAAAAAATTTTCTTAAAAAGCCTTGGAAACACTTTGTGGTTCTCAACACGTAGAATAGTAGTGTGCTCAAATAATCAATACTATCAAAAATAATGTAAGAACATGTTTATTTAATATTTTTGTAATTGTTGAAATCTATCAAAAATAAATTTATATATAAAGAATGTAATAGTACAACTCAAAACTTCTTGGGGTTGAAGTTGGTGATTTTGAATAGAGTTCAACAATGTGTAACTTACACCCTCACAGTAATCATAATTTGTTATCAAGTTCGAATCCTTCGTGTAATGTAGGTAAATCCACCAATTATTGCGTAAGATACTATAAAGAATAGTGTGCATCAGAGGTACGTACACAATAGAAAATAGCAACAAATGTAAATTGAGACATGTTTCAGATTATATATTTTGAAGGTTATGCTCTATGTTCTAAACAATACTTAGTGTTGGTTTTGAAATATTATTGATTGATTATTTTCAAGATTTTTTTTAAACGATTAGTAGAAAACAAGATGCTAGAGTTTCGGTAATTGACTTATGATAAGAGAGGCACGATTCCGCTGTCCTAAAACTGTAATTGCCTTCCTATGTGAAGGTTTTAAGAAACAATTTACAGTCCTAAAATTCAACCCAAATCACAACCAAGTCTCCTAATGTTCACGTACACTAGAAAGAATTTGCACCTATCTATATTCAAAGTTGTCCAAAAGTATTATAAAATATAAAAAACAACAAGGGGGAAAGTGAATGAAATTTGTGTGTAAAAATATATTTAAAGAAAGGCTAGAAGTTGCCTTATGTATATACAAGTAAGTGCCTCTTCGTAAAAGGCACAATGCCAAAAGTCATAACTTGACTTAGAAAACCGTTGGAAACGGTTGGAAAGTTTATGAAATTCAAAATACAACACATGTATCAAATTCACAAATATGTGACATGTCTCATTTTGAATTGTTCATGGCTAAGAATTTGAATCATGCCTCAGTTGTCCTAGAAGAATTAAAATTAGACAAACATAGCAACTGAGATAGGTCACAAATTAGAAGGATTGAAACTACCAAATAATAGAAAATGGCAACAAATGTAAATTAAGACATGTTTTAGATTATAAAATTTGAAAGTTATGCTCTATTTTCTAAACAATACTTAGTGTTGGTTTTGAAATATTATTGATTGATTATTTTCAAGATTTTTGTTTTTAACAATTAGTAGAAAACAAGATGCTAGAGTTTCGGTAATTGTTTTATTTATTTAGCTTAGCCATTTTTGCTGACATTGACTAATGTCGATTAAGAAGACGAATAGCAGTTTGAAAATGAAGAAGGTAATGCTTTGAGATCTTTCAAAATCTTAGAGATGAGCTTAAGTTTGATTAAAAAAAATGGTGGATGTTTGGTTTGCCTCAACAGATTTACAATCTTTCGCTTTTGATCTCCCCTTTCCGAGCTTGGCCCCCTTGAGTTTTGTTTTGATTCGAAGTCTTGTATGCCATTCACATAACCGGTTATAAATGAAATTGGTTTTTCGAATCAAAACAAAACTCGAGGGGGCCAAGCTCGGGAAGGGGAGATCAAAAGCGACAGATTGTAAATCTGTTGAGGCAAACCAAACATCCACCATTTTTTTAAATCAAACTTAAGCTCATCTCTAAGATTTCAAAAGATCTCAAAGCATTACCTTCTTCATTTTCAAACTGCTATTCGTATTCTTAATCGACATTAGTCAATGTCAGCAAAAATGGTTATGTGAATGGTGTTTGGTTCGAAAACAAACTTGGTACTTCTTTTTAGAAAACTACATGTTGCATTTCACATAACCATCCTCGCATGTTATACATTTGTTTATCTTTACTCTATTTCCTAGAAGTCTCGGCTCATGGTGTGTAAAACATTTTAGGTGATAGCAAAAAGAAGATAGCATGGTGAGATATAGGCTCATGGAAACTTCTTTGGGTTAATTTTAATAGAATTACAGAATTCTTGGGAAGATCTTTTGTGTATTGATCATTGTAATCGTAATTCTTTTGCACTCTGGATGTATGTTTGAGGGTTAGTAATACCCAGTTTGTAAGGGCCGAAGGCCATGTAATCATGATTTGCATGCATGTTAGGGCATTGGGCAAGTGTTTCGGATTTGATTACTTGGCTATGTATCAACTCTATGGATTAAAATGTTAGGATTACGTGTTTTGGAGTTAAATTGAGTTATTTTAGTGCCAAATGTGTAGTTAACTTCAGATTTTTACACCTCTAAAACCATGTTCAAACTATGAGGAGAATGGTTGATTTTTTCAATACTTAGAAAATTTTTAGATTTTTAGCCTTGGGGACTTTCGGGTAGTCCATCGCTTGAAAGGTGGTGGGTCCACTCGAGCAGTCTCTGCTGGGGCAAAATTCTTAAGAATTTTGGTTTAAAAAGGAGTTTTGTTTGGTATCTTTAGAGTATCCGTTGGGAAAAATATTAGCCTACTTGGAGGTTATTTTATGAGAAAATCAATTTCTTTACTTCAACCATTTATGGGAAAAATAAAAGGGGTTAGTTTTAATTTCAAATAAGGCTTAGTTTTGATTTATCTTTTGACTCGGTTTTGTTTTAAAAGTCTTTAACACAGGTCTCTTTACCTCTTATATCGCGGGATTTTATTGTTATAAAATCAGGGTATTACAACAGCTGTGGCATGAAGCCCGGCGACACAGTTACTATTTGCAACGAAGCTCGTGGATAGGTTTGGCGATTAATTACTCATGAAGTCTACTCTTGTAATTCCCGACGTAGAATTCATGTTATGTCTCTGGGAGTATGTAGGGTTGAGCATTCACATTACATTGCATTTTCATTCTCACATAATTAGCAATCTTATTTTTATCTGCTTACTATGCTGTATACTTCAAATTTGCCTGTCTCTTTGACCTTTATATGTTTAAGTGTTGAATAAAATGCATTGTGGTGAATTTGTGTCGTGAGATCTAGTTAGAAGGTTTGGAGTGTTTTCTTTTGGGCTTCGACTCACGGCGTTATGTCGCAGGTGAAAAATTGGGCTTACCTTACGGAGAGGAATCGACTGAACGGGGCGAGTACCAGAAGCACGATGATCCGATCAAAGCTTAGCGCAATGGAAGTAGTTTTTTTGTTTGTTGTCTTATGATGTCTCTTGTATCCTTTGTAATCACGCTTTAATAACTGTACTATCTGTATTTTGTAAGCATTTCGAGACTCAAATGAAGTAATAATATAAGGATTATTTATGAATGAAACGTTAGCATAACCCTAATTGTATGTATATGTATGTCTCAATGTACCCGGGAGACGGGGTATTACAAGACGGTCTACTAAAACTCTGTGCTACAGTCGTAGTAATGGTTTGTCCAATTCCATCTAAACTGTAAACTAACTTATATTCTACAAGAACATTTAATCTGGTCTTTCGTGTGTAAGCCAAACTCTATACACCACATTAAATACTATGTAAAATAAAAGACATTCATGCACGACATCAAATAAATAATAAAATGCATACATTGCTTATTAAGATTCTCATATAATGAAAAAATTAATTTTATTAAAAAATAAAATTAAATACTATAACAAAAAAAATATGATTTTAAGTATATAACGCTAATAATTTCCCACTTATACTCAAAACCATGTTAGCATATATCTGACTCTCATGCCCTTTACATGACTGTCAAAAGTCTTAGCTGGTAAGCTCTTTGTAAAAGGATCTCCAAGGTTATCTCCTAATGCAATCTTGGTCAGAACAACATCACCCCTCTGTACAATCTCTCGTATTAGGTAATATTTACGCTTGATGTGCTTTCCTTTCTTGTAGACTTTTGGTTGTAGACTTTTGGTTACTTTGAGTTGGCATATAACACCTCGACCCTTCACATGGCAACGATATTGTCCGTTTTGGGCAAAAATTCTCACGATTTTATTCTTCCCAGGGGGTCACCCATCCTTGCATTTCTTCCACCCAAGAACGCTTAACTGTGGAGTTTTGCTAGGGTTTTTACCACCTGGAAAAAGGCCTCGTTGAATGTAAGGATCCAAGATTTTTTTTTATAACCTAGGAACTCCCTCTCCCTTTCCGATGTGGTATACCAAGATATTACAATCCACCCCCTTAGGGATGCACGTCCCCGTGTAGTAGCCTGCTAGCCCTTATCGACCCGCCCACTCTATAGCCTGCCCACGTATCACGCGAGACGGCAGGGGCCCACACTCAGAGGTGAGGAGAGTCGGCTCTAATACCACCCCGGTCTCGACCCTAGTAGTAACCACCTAGATTATAATAACTCGGCTCAAACCCTAGTATTAGCGACAGATTGACGATGAGAACTTAGGTCACTACATGAATAGAAGAAACCTTAACTAGCCCGAAAACCCTAATTTGACCCGAAAACCCTAAAAGACACCAAATACTCAGAAATAAAGCCCTAACACTTAGAAAAGTCTTGGAACAACTTAAATTAAGTAAATAATATAAAATATTAAATTAAAAATCAAAAATTTTCATAACTAAGGTAAAAATGACCATTTTACCCCTAGTACAGCAAAAAGTCTAAAAAATTCAAAATTTAACACACGGATACTCAAAATAAAATATTTATATACAATTAATTAATAAAATACAAAATAACAACAAAAACAACCAAAATTCCCTTGCATGGCCAGCCACCTAGGAGAATGTGCCCAAAAAGCTACTTTTTACCTTTTAAAGCTTAAAAATGAGAAAAATATGTATACATTAATCATTATTTTGACCTAATACTTTTTATACAAGTAATATACATACTAATATAATAATATAGATCACCAAAAGTAAATAAATAATTATTTAAAATCTCTACACAATAAATAAGTCAAAAAGCCAATTCTTGTCAAACTAACTTAATTTACCTTAAAAGTCTACACTTATTTATTTAATTGCTATCAAAATTATGATAAATCATGGAAGGACTAAATTAATTATAAATACATTAATATAATATATTTTAGTAGGTCTAGGTACATAAAATTAATATTTTATGCATTTATATACACAAAAATGCACCAAAATACAAATTAAAAATCCAAATTAATTAATAATCAGCTTTTTAGTCTCCCAAACACTACAGAGCTGAATGTATATCTGCCCCAAAATTGATTTTGTAAGCCTCAAGCTCCTCCCACCTCCCATGCAACCAATGAGGGTTCAAGAAAATTCAAATTTTAAATTAAAGCAATAATTACACTCCATTACAAATTTTTCTATAAAAATAAGGCCTTAGCCCCACCCATTCTCCTTCATATTTTGGCTGAGAGTGAGAGTGAGAGAGACCAAAAAAATTTTTGTAAGTATTCTCAAGGGAAGAAGGAAAGAAGAAGAGAGAAGGAAGAAAGAAGAAGGAGGAAAGGATCAAAGGAGAAGCATTGAAGCTAAGTCCATTTCTTCTTCAACCATTTGAGCATCAAATAAGGTAAGCAACTCTCTTAAACATTCTGATATTATTTTCCAAGATACCCCTCAATCCATCTCTATAACAAACCCTAAGAAAATAAAACAAAGAATGAGTCAAAAAGGCGTCATAGGAGTAGAACATGGGCTGTTTGTGTAATATTGCGTTTTGTATGAGCTTGCATGTGTATGTTTTCAAGTTTTATGGCTTGTGTGTATTCTGGAATTTTGATTTATGTGAGTTTATAACATGCATGCAAAGAAAACAGTTTTATGGCTTGTGTGTATTCTGGAATTTTGATTTATGTGAGTTTATAACATGCATGCAAAGAAAACATGTAAAAAATGTACACAACATAAGCTAAGCAACCAAAACCCTAAGTAGCTTGATTTTCTAGACTTACTCACTTTCTGCCACCAACTTTAAATCATCATAACTGAATGTAGAAAAATAGTCTCAAAGTTATTTTTGTGTCCAGATCTATATTTTTTAGTTATCTTTCATACAAAAAAATTTTGAAGTGATTTCGTTGGGTAGAACTCCAGATATCTCATTTTTTCCTAAGAGTGTCAGATTTGACCATTCTGAGTTGTAGACATAAAAATCTTAATTTAGAGTGAGAACCGAGCTTAGGTCAAAACATAAAACTTGTAGATGACACATTTATCCTTCTTTTCACCAAAAATAAGCCAAAAATACGAAGTCTTGATAGGTCAAAATACTTTTCAAAGTCTCTATTATGGTTCAGTGACTGATAGACCTCTATGTCACACCTTATTGTGAGACTTCAAACCTAACTTTTTAGAAGCCAAATCCAAAAGTGGTAAACATAGAAAATGTAGATAACATAGTAAACTAATTATTAAACGAAATTCAGCTCAAAATACCCTCGGATGATACTCAAAAATTTTTGAGCATTCTCTGTCAAAAACACACTCTGCATACCCTTTTTAGGCTGACTGAACCATTTTTATAAATTGGTCAAATTCTCAAACTTTTTCCAAATAATTTACCCTAACTCAAAACAAGAAACTTGTAGGGGACACCTTAAACCAAAACCCTACCAAAAATCAGAGCCATAGCCTTTGAATGGATGGCCCAAAATAGTGGCCAACAGAAGCTCAATTCCTATGTATTTCTCTGTAAATTGCTGAATCATTTTTACTTAAATAAAATAAATGATCCCCGTGCCTTAGGATCTAGCATTAGTGATAAACATAAATGTTGTAGGGAATATTTTTATCTAATTGGTGTTAAAATATCAGAAGTTAAATCTATGTGTAAGTACTTCAAAATGCTGTCGTAACTTTAAAATTAGCAATTAAACTTGTACCTAAAATTGGCTAAGTGTTCGAATGGTGTGAGACTTGAGTATGTGAACCTTAAATGAACTTTGTGAGTAATTAGTATTTGAAAATAATGCTTTGATTAAATGAACTCTTGCCAATTGTTTGATTTTATACCACATGAATTATAGTTATGCTTCGCATGCTTGTGCGTAATGCTTTAGTAAGTTGTACCATGTGCTATGTCATGTTAATACACCATGCAATGATTAGTTGTACACAAGAGGCATATTGCACATTTATGGGCATTCTTACATTGCAACTTGGGTTATCAAAGTCCTTCGTAACTTTTAAATTGGGTTGGGAATCATTGTTCAGTGGTTGTGGGTCTAAGGCGTCTCTAGTTGCCATGTTTGGAAATGAAATTAGAGATTTTTATTATAAAAATGGGAAATTAGGCACCATGGGTTCGTCACTAGCTTTATTTAGACTTTTAGTTGACACCTAATTAGTATCCTTGTTCTTAAGGTGGGACTGGTCAACCTGGAATAAGGATGGGTAAAATTAGATAAAGATCGGTCCCCATGCCATTGTCATTGAGTAAAACAGCTGTGACATGAAGCTCGGCAATGCAATTTACTATTCGCAACGAGGCGAGGATAAAATCGGTGATCAAGAGCCATCAAGTTTACTTTGTAATTCCCAGCGTGGAATTTCGAATACTGTTCTGGAAGTACTTGGGGTTGGGCATTTGTATTGCATTCATCTGCATCACGCACTCACACTTCTGTTCTTATATGTGCTCATCCTGTTGAAAATTATAACTTGCCTATATCTCTATTCGCTTAACCTTGCCTTGGGTGTTATATGATATGTATTGTAGAATATCTTATCGTGAGTTTATTAGATGGTTTATGAAATTTTCTTCTGGGCTCCGGCTCATGGTATTCGTGCCACAGGTCAAGAAGAAGGACCCTTGGAGGAAGGCGTGTTCGTCAAGAAAGAAAACTACAAAGAAAGGGGAGGGTGGCAGGAGCAGGGTAATCCCAACGACGCAGTTTGAAGACATAGAATATTTACTTTTGATCTTTTTGTTCAGTTTTTCACGGACATAATGTAACTTTTGTTAAGTTTTCTTGATGACTGTAATTATTAAGTATTTTGAACAATCTCTGAGCCATTAATGTAGTAGTTATCTTATGTATTTATGAACTTTTGGCTAGAATATGTCCCTTATTTATAGTTACATATGTCCCGACATGCCAAGGAAACGGGGTGTCACATGACAACCGCTCTGCTATTGTCACAATAAAGTGTAATAATCGACTGTACTGAAGGGATCACATCCAAATCTAACAAGAAGTTCCTGAGCCAAATCGGCTTCTTTGCTGCTTCAAAAGCTGTCACGTACTCAGCCTCCATGGTGGAATCAGTAATACAGGACTGATAAACCAACATATAATCACTAATCCTTTTCAGGTACTTGATTATATGTTTTATCGTTGTTCAATGCTCCTGCCTCGAATTAGACTGATATCTAATAACCATGCCAACGATAAAATAGATGTCGGGTCTAGTGAAAAGTATACATGAGACTTTCTACTGCCAAAGCATAAGGAACCACATTCATCTTCTCTTTCTCATCAGGTATCTTAGGACATCGATCTTTAGATAAAGTGATTCCATGCATGAAACGAAGAAACCCTTTCTTGAAATCCTGCATGCTAAAACGAGTAAGGACTGTATTGATATAAGTAGCTTGTGAGAAGCCCAACATCCTCTAATTTTGGTCTCGCACAAGCTTAATCTCGAGAGTGTAACTAACTTTTTCCAAGTCTTTCATATTGAACTGGCCAAATAACCATACCTTCACCGAATATAACACCCCTACATTGTTTCCTATGAGAAAAATATCATCCACGTAATGTACTAGAAATACTACCACGCTTTCGTCATACTTCTTGTACACACAGGACTCGTCAGGACTTTGATCAAAACTATAAGACTTAATAGCTTGATCAAATCTAGTGTTCTAGGACCTAGATTCCTACTTAAGTCTATAAATGGATCTCCTAAATTTGTACAACATGTGCTCCTGACCTTTTGCTATGAAACCATCTGGTTGTACCATATAGATTCACTCGTTAAGACTTCCATTAAGGAAAGCTGTCTTAACGTCCATTTGCTAAATTTCGTAATGAAAATGAGTCACAATGGATAAGAGAATTCGGGTAGATTTAAGCATGGCTACTGACGAAAAGTTCTCCTCATAATCGATCTCTTCTTTCTGACTAAACCCTTTTGCAACAAGTCTAGTTTTGAAGGTTTTCACCTTCCCGTCTACTCCTCTCTTCCTCTTATAGATCCACTTGCATCCGATGAGTTTTATCCCTTCGAAAGGTTCTACAAGTTTTCAGACCTGATTAGAGTATATAAACTCCATCTCTAAATTCATAGACCTTTGCTATAATTTTGCATCTTTATCTTGGAGTACTTCATTGCAATTACAGGGTTCAGTATCTAGTTCTTTTGGGATCCTGTCAAAAGACTCTTTCAAGAACATGTACCGATAGGGTTAACGAACAACCCTCCCACTACGATGAGGCACTACGTGCACCTGTGGACTAGCAGTGACACACTGTGCTGATTCTGAACCATGTGCACCACTACCCAAATGCTCTTCTGGTTGTGAAACCAGCATGTTAATGATAGCACCCTGATCTGGTTCAGGATCCACATGTGTCCCAACAATTCTCCCACTACGACGAGGCAATGAGATATCGATAACACTTCCTCGTGGTGCTTCTACCGTACTGCTGGTATTTTCTCTCAGCTCTTTCAGAACATATTTACTCTTGGGCTTGTGGTCCATTACATAATCCTCTTCCAAGAATCGGGCATTGGCACTGATAATGATCTTCTGATCCTTAGGATTATAAAATAAACCACCCTTCATTTTCCTAAGATATCCAACAAAGAAACATACTTTCATTTTTTGTTCTAACTTATTTGTGTTCCCTTTCAGCACGTGTTCTGGACACCCCTATATCCGAATATGTCTTAGACTAGGCTTGCACCTGGTCCACAATTCTGTGAGAGTTGAAGGTACTGACTTAGAAAGTACCAAATTCAAAATATAAGCTATTGTCTCTAATGCAAATTCCCAAAACGAATCGGGTAAGTCCAAATAACTCATTATAGACCTCACCATTTCCATAAGAGTCCTATTACTTCTTTTCGCTACACCATTCCGCTGTAGAGTGCCTTGTGCAGTCAGCTGAGATGTAATCATTTCCTCTTACAAATAGTCCCTAAACTCTCCAAAGAGGTATTCGGCACCACGGTCAGACCGAAGTATTTTAATACATTTTCTCAGACGCTTCTCTACTTCTTCCTTAAATACTTTGAATTTCTCAAAGTATTTAGACTTACGGTGCATCAAATAAAAGTATCCATACCTTGTGTATTCGTCAATAAAAGTGACAAAATACTCAAAGCCTCCTCTAGCCGGGATATTCATAGGTCTATATAAGTCAGAGTGAACCAGTTCCAACGGTTCTTTAACTCTATAGCCTTTAACCAAAAATGGCCATTTGGTTATTTTACCCTCCAAGCAGGATTCACATACTGGAAGTGCCTCTCTTCCAATGAACTCAAACGTCTATCTTTAACCAGTCTATTTATCCTTTTCAGATTAATATGACCTACGCGTAAGTGCCAAAGATACGTTTAATTCATTCAAGAAGGTTCATTTCTCTTAAATGGTGAATTAGATGTATTATTCAATTCATTTAGTTGCAGTATAGAAGATATTGAAGTAATAACAAAAAGATCATCTACCAATGTACTAGAACAGATAAACCGTTTATTATTCTTAATAACGACAAAGTTATTAAAATAAACCAAATATCCGTCTTTGACCAATCTAAAAACAGAAATTAAATTTCTTCTAATGGACGGTATATAAAGACAATATTTTAATATTAAAACTCGATCTCTACTAAAATTGAGAGTGATATCTCTCACTACAACAACTACCACCCTTGTATTATTCTCCATGTGCAGATAAATTTTTCTATCACTAAGTGGTAGGTTTCTTAGAACCCCTGTAATAAATTGCAAACAAAATTAGTTACTCCCGTATTTACACATCAGGTACTGGTAGATAACACCGCTAAACATGTTTTCACAACTAGTTAACAGAAATTACCTTTATTGTTCTGCCTTCCAAGATAAATTGGACATTATACTTTCCAGTGTCGTGCCTGTTGTAATGAAAACATTTACCTTTTGGCTTTTTCACACCAGTACATGGCCACTAACTACCTTGAAAACTATATCACCCTGTTTCTGAACTTTTTTATTCTTCTTACCTTTAGGCTTAGAGGAAGAAACCTTTTCAGAAACAAACACACTTTCTGGCTTCTTAAGAATACCTTCGACAATTAAAGCTATATTCAGATTCGTTTTCCAATCAACATAATTAGGACCCATAAGTTTGTTTTCTTTTAGTATAGCCGCGAGTGGATTAAAAACTATTTTAATCCTAAGAATCACATAATTAAAAATCATTAATTATGATGAGCAAAAATTTTAAATTTTATTTTAAAATCAATTTCCTCTACCATTTAAAAAAAAAGATTGTCAACAACCTAGTACATCATGAATAATATGCCTCAATGGGAAGGATGCCTACTACCTATCATTTGTCCAGACAGATCAATTCTTATTAATTTTACTATATAGGTAATAGACCTTGTCAAATAAAATTAAACAGCTGACGTAATTTCGGTTCAATAAATAAAAGTAGTGACTTCGATGGAGAGAATACTATTATTTATAACTAAGTATAAACTATCACGTAATCTCGAATTAATCGCTTCGCAATGAACCTTTTAGATAGAGAAGTGATTTACACTAACAATTACCCAAAATTATTTCAAAAGAAGGTTCATATCAATGATCTCGTAATTAATTTTGTTCGATAGGAAGAAGGCCCTAATGCCAACACGCAAAATTAATCACATCACCTACGAACTAGTGATGAAAATTGCGGGATTTATCTATAAATAAATTATCTCTCCCACTTTATTTTTTAAAATATTTTTAAGAGTTATAAAAACTATTTAATTAAAATAAATTTGAAATTTTCAAAATCCACACGTTACAAAAAAAAAATCAGTTTTTAAACCATCTTTACTTGTTTTTATGTGTAACAAATAAAATTTCAAAATTCTATTTATTTTAAAATTAATTTTAAATAAAAATAATTATTTTATTTTATTTTTCGTTACACATATTTTAAAAAAAGTAATTTATTAAAATTAAACTCTTTTTAATTCATTCAAAAATAAATTCAAAATTAATCGTCACATTTTTCTAAGATATCTAATTTAAAAAAAAAAATTCATCTTAAACGTATTTTAATGTAACAAAATAAGATTCTAAATTTTTTTTAAAAAAAACATAATTTTAACTAAAGAAAATTTTATTTTATTTTTCCGTTATAGAAAAAATAATTTTGAATTAATAGAATTAATTAAAATATAACAGAATAAATAAATAAATAAATACATTAAATTCTGACTTTCATGGTTTATCTAAAATTTTTTAGTCAAAGAGTTTTTGTTCATCTAAAAAACCTGTAATCCTGTCAGAATTAAAATTTTAATTTTTTGATTCTATCAGAAGTTTACAACCAACTAAAAACCTTGTAATATTTAGCTTACTACAAGTCACAGTTCAACTAAAAAATTGCTGCCACCACCGCCGCCCTGTCGCGCCGTCGCGTGCACACTGCGCGCGCTTGATGCTCGCTGTGCGGTCTCACGCCGCTTCCTGATTTGTGCGTTTTTAACATTCCGTTTGGCTTGCTTACGGTGTGTTTGCTGCGCCTTATTCATGGACCGAATGGATTGTTTTATTGTTACCAAAGGATTCATTCCAAGAATGCTTTCTTCATGAATAATGGTTCCACACGTGGATACCACTTTGATGTTATTATCCATTGAATTCCAATTGCATCATCATAATCCCATTCCAAGCATGATACATAATCAAAAGGCATGATCTTGATTCCAAGTATTATGTGCATTCCATGACCATTATGATTCACATGGCATCTTCCTCATTGACGTGGCATTGAATACATTAAACATGATAATCAAAGCTTTAGCTTTATTAATTATCATTCATGATTAAATCACCCAAACAACCGTGGCTTTCTTAAATTTATTTTCATCTAGACCGAATAGTATTTGGTGCCGCCGTGCTTCATGTTTTTCTTTGTTCTTAGAGGATTTTTTTTTTAAGTATGCAAAAAATCAAAAAAAATGCAAGAACTAAAAAACTAAAAAATAATTATTTTTACGTTAATTCTATGCCTCCGAAAAGTTCACAATCAATTTACTACGATCAACCTTCGTGGTTAAAAAAAATAAATTAATAATCATCATTCAAACCTTGCAATTAAACATGCAAAATAAATAATAACCATTAAAAGTCAGGATTAAATTGTCAATAAAACTGAGTTAGAACAATTTAAATCTACCTGAACCCATGATAAAATCATGCATAATCAAAGACGGCTCTGATACCAATTGTTGGAACAAACTGTCAAGATCTTAAGATTATATCTATAATTTTAGTCAAAAAATATCCAGACGGGCAAACGCCTAAACTAGCTCCAGATTAAAATTTTTGATATTGAACAATTAAAATAAAATCCGATAATACTCTCAAAGTTAGTTTTAAGATTATACCTTTCGAAATCTGGTTGGATGATTTCGGTTGCTGTAACAAAATCTAGTCAACGATCCACCACAATTTTTTACTTCTAATCAAATCTTCGACACAAGCGTTATGTTGTATTCCTGAATGCTAAACATGAACAAAGTGTGTGATTTGATCTATCATGTTCTTCAAAAGCTTCTTAATTAGGCTGAGAATTTTTAGATAACATGAAAACCCTAACCACCTAATCACTGACTGAATAATATGAATTCTCGTGTTAGATTTTATAAGAACATATAAATAGGTTACATTAAGGACCTGTGGAGTAAATATGACTTGGGCTCTAATTTAATTATGAAAATGTATCTCAACCTAGAAGCAATTTTATAAAAATATTAATTAGAATTTATTCCAGTAAAAAATTATAATTGCACTCGCAGCCATATTCTCAAAATTGAATATTTGAGCTCATATTATTAAATGCTTATTTATTCTCCCCCTGTTAAGATTTTTGATACTCGTCGATTAAATTAAATTACTAACAATTATATTTAATTAGTTTCTTAAATAAATTACTATAGACCTTTCACTTAACTTATTTGATTGTCGGATAATTAAATTCACCCGCATAGTTTGGCTCAGTCAAAACTTATAAGTTTCCTTAAGGGATTATTATCAATCTCGATCTTTCGGAACTAGAATTCCGTCAATAACTAATATTCACCATATAATCAATATCATTATCCAACTCACCGGGATTATAGACTCATAAAAGATCAACCCTTTAATGAATCAAAATAACGAATAATAAATATACGTAAATAATTAATAATTTCGAGATTACGAGAATAAGCACTCATAATAACCATGGGGTGTGAATTAATTTATATAATCAGTATAAAATTAATTACCACAACATGGTCTTGTTCAATACACGCAAAGTATACTAGTACAGTAAGTCAGAATAATAGACGACGCTATTATCTATTTTCCGTAACCAAGACAGGTCTACTAAAATTCTGTGCTACAGTCGTACCAATGGTTTGTTCAATTTTATCTAAACTGTGAACCAACTTATATTCCATAAGAACCTTTAATCTGGTCTTCCGTGTGTAAGTCAAACTGTACACATCAAATTAAATACTATGTAGAATAAAAGACATCCATATACGACATCAAATAAATAATGAAATATATACATTGCTCATTAAGATTCTCATAAAATGAAAAAACTAATTTTATTAAAAAATAAAATTAAATACTAAAAAAAATATGATTTTTAGTACACAATGCTAACAACAACACCCCACGTCTAGCCAAAGGATGGTTAAGACAAATTAACAAGAGGATGGACGTCATGAATATTGGAAACGACGACGATAAGGTTGCGCTGGCAACATATCAATTAGAAGGAGAAGCCGATTACTAGTGGGAGATGTCCCGAACCACAGTGGATGTAATGACCCTCACTTGGGCCCATTTTGAACAGCTCTTTCTCAAGAAATATTTTTTTGCCACCTCTAAGAAGGATATGGTTCAAGAATTCATGAGTGCAAGGCAAGGAAAATTATCAATAACTCAGTATGCCAACCAATTCGATGAACTAACCCGTTATGCACCAATCTTAACTCCTGACGAAATTACAAGAGCAAGGAAATTCGAATGGGGACTAGAGCCCTCACTCAGAGGAAAAGTGACTGTTCTGCAGCTACTGACATATAGACAAGTAGTGAAAATAGCCTTAGTAGCAGAAAGGGAGCTGAACGATTCAAGAAGAATTTGGGAAGAGTCTTCGCAATTTAAGAGGAGGAAGGATATGACCCCTCAATCACTCAAGGTACCCTCATATTTTTAAATTCTTGGTACAAGTTTTATTTAATTTTGGCGCTTCGCATTCTTTTATATCATTTCCCTGCGCTACCTCATTAAGTTTATAACACGAACCCCTAAAAACTACGATGAGTGTAGCATCACCCTTAGGAAGAAATGTTCAAGTAGAACTAGTTTGCAAATCTTGCGACAATGAAATCTCAAGTCTCCGTCTAACGTACGACCTTAGAGTAATCAAGATGATTGATTTTTATATTATACTCGGTATGGACTGGCTATCTAACCATCAAGCTATCATAGACTGCTATCTTAAGAAAATCACAACGTATGTCTTAGATGGGACACGCTTTTCATTTAAGGGGGATAGATCCTGTGTTCCTTCCCAAGAAGATTTCACAAGACCTCAACAGAAGGTTAAGGATGTTTGGTTAGCGGCCTTAACTTTGAATGATGAGATTCAACTTGAAACATAACAAATAAGAGTAGTATGTGAGTTTGCCGATGTATTTCCAGCCGAATTACCCGGCTTACCCCCATGAAGAGATGTATTTACAACTGGGAATCGCTCCGATATCTATGCCACCCCATAGAATGGCACCAACCGAAGGAACTGAAGACACAATTGGAAGAACTCCAAGAGAAATGCTTTATTCAACCTAACATTTCACTATGGGGAGCACCAACATTGTTTGCTATGAAGAAGGATGAATCATTAAGAATGTGCATAGACTATCATCGACTCAACCAAGTTACGATCAAGAACCGATATTCGCTCCCAAGGATCGACGACCTATTTGACCAGTTAAGAGGTCTGATATGTTTCTCAAAGATTAATTTGCAATCAGGTTATCACCAACTAAGAGTCAAGGACGAGGACATTCAAAAGACGATTTTTACACCCATTACGGTCATTATAAATTCTTAGTAATGCCTTTTGGATTAACCAATGTACCTACGGTATTCATAAGCCTAATGAACAAGATCTTCACACCATACCTCAATCTGTTCATTGTAGTCTTTACCAATGATATTCTGATTTACTCAGCGTCTGAAGAAGAACATAAACAGCATATGCGAATAGTCTTATAAGCCCTACGAAAAAAATAAGTTATACGAAAATGCTAGTAAATGTGAGTTTCGGTTGAAGGAAGTTAAATTTTTAGGACACGTGGTCTCTGAAAACGAAGTATTTTTTACCCAACCATTGTTGAAGCCGTATTGGAATGGAAGCAACCTAGGTCAGTGTTTGAAATCAGAAGTTTTCTGGGTTTAGCTGGATACTACAAAAGATTTATCTAAGACTTTTCTAGATTGACAAAACCTACGACCCATCTGATTAAGAAAAGAGTAAAGTATTTATGGACAGAGGAATACGAAAGTTCTTTCCAAGAACTTAAGAAAAGATTAACGTGTGCCCTTATCTTAATCATCCTTGAGAGAGATGAAGGGTACACAGTATACTGTGATGCTTCGATGGAAGGCCTTGGATGCAGGTTAATGCAAAAAAGGAAAGGGTGTAACCTACGATACTAGGCAGCTAAATAATCATGAAAGGAACTACCCTACACACGTGTGACGCCCCGTCTTACGGGCACGTCGGGATATACGTAGCTATAATTAAGGGAGATATTCTAACTATGCATTTATAATTACATACGATAAATACTACATCATTAAATGTTTAAAATTTGTTTAAAATACTTAATGATTACAGTCATCCAAAAAGTTTAACAAAAATTTACAAAATGTTCGTGGAGACTGAACAAAAGAGAAAAAAGAGAAATTTCTAAGTCTTTAAGCGACGTTGTTAGGGTCAGCTGGCTCCTGCTACTCATCCTGTTCCTCGAAGTCTTCTTCTTCAACGAACACACCTTCCTCAAAGCATTCTTCTTCTTCACACGTGGCACGAATGCCATGAGCCGAAATCCAAAAGCAAATTTCCTAAACCGTCTAACAAACTCGCAACAAAATATGCTACAATACATATCGTATAATACCTAATACAATTTTAAGTTCAAATAGATAAACAATCTAACATTTTCAACAGGGTAAGCATATATAAGAACAATTATTCAAGTGTGTGATGCAAATGAATGCAATGCAATTGCCCAACCCGACATACATCCAGAACTATAACATAAATTCCACGCTAAAAATTTTAGAGTAGACTTGATGGGAATTTGATAACCGAACCTATCCTCACCTCGTTGCAAAAGGTAAATGCTCTCCCTAGCTACATGCCTCCACCGTTTTACTCAATGGCAACGGCGTGGGGGCAGGCCAACCAGTTTTGTCCATCCTTATCTAGGCCAACCGGTCCCACATTAAGGACCAGGATGCTCGTTAGGCGTCAACCCAAAGTCTAAATAATAGGCTAGTGACAAACCCATGGTGCCTAACCCCTTTTTACAATAAGCAATCTCCAAATTCATTTTCAAAATTAGCAACTAGGGATGCCCTAGATTCAAAACCACAGAAAAAACAATTTTCACATAACCCAACCCACAATGGTAGATACAAAAGGGACTCCGATAAACCAAGATGCAATGTAAGAATGCTCATAATATGCTTCTAGTGTACAATTAATTAAAGCATGGCATGTAAATATGATATAGTACAAGGTACAACTCACTAAAGCATAAAGTACATATATGCGTAGCATAATCTACAATTCATGTGATATGGATCCAACCTATCAATATGGTTTCTAATCATCAAATTTTTAATTTTATATACCAATTATTCACATAAATCAATTAAAGTCCATATATTCAAATTCCATGAAGTAACATGCCACTTATACACTTAGCCATATTTAAGTAAATGATTAATTGTCAAATTTAAGGTTACAACAATGTTTTGAGGTACCTAGACATAAATTTAATTTTTTATTTTTGAACACCATTTAAATAAAAATATTTCTTACAACTTTCATGTTTAGCACTAAGGTTAGATCCTAGGGAAAAAAGGTCATTTGATTTAATTAAGGAAAAACTATTCAGCACTTTTCAGAGAAAAGTATAGAATTTGAGGCTCTGTTGGACACGGTTTTGGGGCATCCATTCAAGGGATATGGGTCTGATATTTGTGGAGATTTTAGTTTAAGTTGTTCCCTACAAATTTCATGTTTTATTCTTGGGCTAGTTGTTCGGAACATGTTGGAGATTTTGGCCAATTTGTAAAATGGGTTCAATCAGCCTAAATAGGGTCTACAAAATAGGTTTTCAACAGAGAATGCTCAAAACCTTTGGAGTATCATCCGAGGGTATTTTGGGCTAATTTTTTCTCAGTATTTATTTTAATATGTTAGGTACATTTTTTATGTTTACCACATTTGAATTTGGCTATTAAAAACTTAGGCTTTTGGTCTCACAAAAATGTGTAACAGAGAGCTCTGTCAGTCACTAAAACACACTAGTTACTTTGGAAAGGACTTTGACCTAACAGAACTTCATATTTTTGTCTCATTGTTGGTGGACAGTAATATAAATATGTTATCTACAAGTTTTATGTTTTGACCCAAGCTCGGTTCTCATTCTAACTTAGGATTTTTAGGTCTGCAACTCAGAGTGGTCAAAATATGACTCTTTGGTAAAAAGTGTATAGTAGGAGTTCTACCCAACGAAATTACTTCAAACCAATTTTGAATGAAAAAGAACTTTAAAAATATAGGTTTGGACATAAAAACCACATTTAGATCATTTTTCTACAATTAGTTGTTGTGATTTAATGTTCGAGACAGAATGTTGGTATGCCCAGAAAATTAGGTTATTTAGAATCTCGGTAGCTTAGCTCATGTTATGTTTAATTTTAATGTATTTTCTTTGCATGCGTGTCATATATTCCTACAAACCAAAGTTTTAGAACCTATTCAAGCCACAAAACTCAAAAAGACCTACATGCAACACTTGATTTTACATGAACAGTCCATGATCTACTCATACGACGCCTTTTTTAGTGAATTCTTATTTCTTATTCTTAGGGTTGATTATAGAGATGGATTGAGGTCTATTTCATGAGAGAATGACAGAAGATTTTAGAAAATTTACTTACTTGTTTTGATGCTCTAAAGGTTGAAGAAGGGTGAGACTTGGCTTTGTAGCTCACACCTTGAACCTTCTTAGCTTCTCCTTCCTTCTTTCTTCCTTCTTCTCTCTTTTTTCTCTTGAGAACACTTAGAATATTTTTATGATTCTCTCCCTCACTCTCTCAGCCGAAAATGTATAGAGGAGAAGGGTTGTTTGGAGTGTTTTTATAGAAAAAATTATAATGGAGAAATAATTATTGCACGTAGCTTTAATTTAAAATTTTCTTAATTCCTGTTGGTTGCATGGGAGGTGGGGTTTATTTGAGACTTACAAAATCTGATATTGCAGCAAGGGAAGTCGGCTAGGTCAGTTTGGGGAATAAAAATTCAGACTTTGCATTAATTTTGAGACTTAAATTGTATTTTAGTACCATGTTGTGCAAGAAATTGCGTAAAATATTAATTTTATATATCTTTTTGGTATCTTAACCTATTAAAATCTATTATATTAATGTATTTATAATTAATTTAGTATTTTGATAATTTATTAAAATTTTTATAGCAATTGATTAAATAGATGTAGGCTTTTAAGTTAATTTAAACTAGTTTGACATGATTAACTTTTTGACTTATTTATTGTGTAGAGATTTTAAATAATTATTTGTTTACCTTTGTTGACCTACATTATTATATTATTGTGTATATTACTTGTATAAAAAGTATTAGGTCATAATAATACTTAATTTATACATCTTTTTCTCATTTTTAAGCTTAAAAAGGCAAAAAGTAACTTTTTGTGCACAATTCCCTAGGTAGCCAGCCATGCAAGGGTATTTTTGTTATTTTTGTTGTTATTTTGTCTTTTATTAATTAATTGTATATAAATATCAAATTTTGAGTGTTCATGTGTCAAATTTTAAAATTTTAGAGCTTTTTACTGTACTGTGGGTAAAATGGTCATTTTATCCTAATTATGAAAAAATTTTATTTTTAATTTTATATTTTATGTTGTTTACTTAATTTAGGCAATCATAAGAGTTTTCTAAGTGTTAGGGGTTTGCCTCTGAGTATTTAGTCTTTTTAGGGTTTCTTGGCCGAATGAGGGTTTGTTTTATTCATGCATTGACCTAAATTCTCATTGTCTATCCATCGCTAATACTAAGGTTTGAGTTGGATTGTTACAACATGACTTAAAGTTAGAAGTTGTAGTTTTTTCTTTGAAGCAATGGTGACACTACTTGTATGGAGAAGAATTCGAGATCTTCACCGATCATAAAAGCCTCAAACACCTTTTCACTTAGAAGGAGTTGAATATACGAAAAAGAAGTTTGATGAAATACCTGGAGGACTACTGTTTTACCTTGTTATATCATCCGAGAAAAGCAAATGTCGTGGCAGATGCCCTCAGCCGAAAGTTTAACACTCTTGTAGCCAGTCTAGCCTCGAGATGAAAAAATTTAAGATACCTTAAAACGAATTTCATTTGAGGCCAATAGAGAACGACGAATGAGCATGTCTTTTTGTTGTTATAGCTGCACCGACCCTACTTAACAAGATCTTATAAGCTCAATCCACAATCAAGAGACAAGTTATCTCAAAGCATGATACATTGGGACAAATGAAACCACCGATTGGACATTCATTCAGACGAAAGTCTATGATTCTCATAACGAATTTTCATACCTAACATCAAAGATCTATGAGAACTCACAGACATTCATCAATCCAATTTTGCCGTACTTCTGGGAAGGAACAAGATGTACCAAGATCTTAAGCATCAACATTGGTGGAGTGGGATGAAGAGAGATGTTGCATCTTTTGCTGCAAGATGTCTCACCTGCCAATAAGTCAAGGCAGAACATCAAAGGCCAGAAGGAAGATCACAGCCTTTGCCCATACCTATATGGAAGTGGGATCATATAACTATGGACTTTGTCATCGGACTTCTAAGATCCTTACATGAGCACGATGCTATTCGGGATGTGATGGACTGACTAACAAATTCTGCACACTTTCTACCGATAGCAATCACGGCCACACTCGACCCCCTAAGTCGATAGTACATTCAAGAGATCGTGCGCCGACACAAAGGACCTGTTTCAATTGTATCATATTGCGATCCCTGATTCACTTCACAATTTTGGGGAAGTTTACAAAAATATCTGGGTACCAACTTATGCTTCAGTACCTGTAGACACCTCAATTTGACCCTGCCCAATCTTAGGTGAATTCGATGATGAAAACAGGTGGAATGGTGCTTTAGTTCGATCCTCGAGAAGTAATTCAAGCTCGACATTTGAACCCAAATCAACAAAAACCTTCAAATCAATGAAATTTTTCCGAAACCATCGATAACTTGTTGCCCAAGTCATTCCTAAAGTGGCGACCGTCATGTTCATTACGGCGACCGTTAGTAGAACCTCTTGGAAATCCTAGCCAAAAGTGGCGACCTCCACATTCAACCTGGCGACCGCCAACTTGCATTGTGGCGACCGCCAAAAGAACCGTTTGGAACCTTCTTTCAACATGGCAACCGCCAACTCCAAATGGTCTGACGTGTCCCAAAACGTGGCAGCATCTCATTGGTTGATAAACTCTATAAATATCGTACGTCTGGTACGTTTTCAAGGATATAATTTTTAGTGAGGGGTTTCGAGAGAGAAGCACTGCCGAGTCGCCGAGCAATTTCAAGTCCTGACGCCGAAACCCTGCCGAAATACAGAGATCTGAACCTCCGACGCCTACATTAAAACCTTTCTTGGATCACCACCCGAGAATTAGCCCATCGAAAAACATTCTCCCAACTTGAGGATTCCTAAGCAATCCAGGTATTTTGTTTGGATCCCCGATCCTTCTAAATTCATTCCCTCTCTTTTGGAGTGATCGGGTTAAATTCGAAATTCAATTCATGCATTTCCTTCATTTGTGTAGTTAACCTTATTTTTTATTTAATTTCTTTTATTTAATTTAATTTTTTAATTAATTACTTAATTCACACATCCGCACTAAGCACATTATTTTTTTTTTTTAATATATTCATCAAATTAGTGTTAAGTTGATTTAACAATACGACTAATAATGTCGCTATTGTTATAATTCAAGCACTTACATAAAAATAGTTATAATTGTCAATATTACATCCATTTAAATTTTAGTATTTTATTTCTTTTTTTTTCTTTCTTTTCTCTTATTTTAGTTAGTCTAATTTTATTTTACTACGCACTTTATTTTATTTTTTTTTCTTTTTCATGTAACAATAATTTAATACTCCATTTTATTTTCTTTTTAGATTAATATTTCTTTTCTAACTTTTATTTTCCATTTTTTTCTTTTTCTTTCAATATTAATGTAATCTCATTTTCTAGTATTTTATTCTCTTAACTTTAATCTTCCTTACAATGTTCTATTTGGTATTTCTTTTCTTTTAATCTTAATTTTTCTTTTCTTATAAAGCTCCATTGGCGCAAGAGAGCTAGAGAGAGAGTGAGGGGTGAACAAATGAACCAGATCCGCGCGTCTCAAGGGCCTTATGCACGTTTGAAGGTGGCAGTCGGCACCTTCGATTATGGTGACCGCTAGGTTGGTGTCACGACCCGAACCCTAGGAACTCGTGAACTCAACCCAAACCGTTCCGCATAAAGGTTATCAACAAAAGACTTTCGTTCACTATAAGACTGAGTTTTGAACTTTCTTAAGAACAACACTTTGTTTTCTTCAAGAAACCATAACAAAAACACTTTCATTTTAACGACATACAAATGCGTCAAATACTAAACACAAATTTCAATTTTCAATAGTTCATTTACAATTCTTGTATCATTACAATCATCCGCTTAACTTTTTGTACAATCATAATGTAAATATAAAAGAAATACAATATTTTTCCTCTAGCCTTTTTCTCACATGCATCTTCTTCTCTGATATCGCCCCAGGTCCTTGAAACCTGAAATGATTTTGTATACATACATGAGCCGAAGCTTGTAGGGTAAAGTCTAACTCTAATGCTAAGCATGATTTGTGAGGTGTGATGGGTACAACCAAAATAAAATGCAAGTTTCACCAATTGATTTATTTATTTATTCCCACGCACACACCCACGCACACCAAATTATTCATTCCATAAGTCTTTTTCAAAACTTCCCTTTCTTTCACATTTGTCCATATTATGATTTCACCACCCGGTTATTTTTCACAAAAACCGTTTCTCGTTATCATTACCCAGTTTATCACAAAACTGTATCACAACAATGAACCAGCATCGGGTGCAGCTTATAGAAACCCCTCCCTATTAATTCTCAATAGGCAACGCGAATCCATTGGGTAATAGATAGGTCTATAACTCACCACGATGCAACATCACAATTCGGGGGTTAACCCGTGGGCATGTGATCCCCATATGGCGCAAGTTTCCGATTTCTCACCACGGAGCCGCCAGCCCAACTTAATTCACATCCATTCAAACAATTCATTATTTATTCATAGCATTCAATTTCACAAATTCGGGAGTCCAACCCACAACTGGTTCCTCTCCCAATCATTTTCACACATTATCATTAATGTCCATATCAAATTTCCCATTTTATTTCTTCTTTCATCAAATTCTGTTTGACCATTCAAGTTTCCTTTCATGTTACATGCATCATAACATCAATATACAACTTCTCATATGTCATATTTTATTTACCCATTTCATAGAGTACCAACACAAAACTAATTCAATGAGGATCATATCATTTAATGAAAAAGAAATGCACCCATCATATGCATACAGAAATAAGTTTGAAACATAATTTTCCTTTCAAAATCTTGGGATTTTTAAGTTATTACCATGTCAACCCATAATCCTTATATACCCACTTATAAGCCACAATCTGCCAAAACTTATCTTAATTAACCAGTTTTCAAGTCTTTCAATAAGTGCCTAAAATTTATGTCAATTAACATGATTCAAAAGAAACTAAACAACGTGTTTAAAACTTCTCAAATTGTGCTCAACCGATGGTTTATTAAATGTAAAAGAGTATTACAGAAAACTAGGACCAAGGTACCCAAGATCCAAGTTTTTAAACAAAACATCAAATTTTATTTAAGAAAAAGCCCAGACCGCTCGATTGGTCTCTCACCTGCCCGAAAGAATCGAGAGTATCAAAAGACCGCGCGATTGACTGCTCGAGCGGTCTATCGATCTGTTGTGCTCTAGATTCTTTTTTCAAGTTAAGAATCCAATTTTTCAGCATTTAAAAGAATCTTCATACCTTTTTAACACATTTTGGGCCAAGAATTAACTTTGTAAAATGAGGTAAAAGCATACTAAAAAAAATTGCCCCGGGAGCATAAAGTTTATTCGAAGCATAACAATCCGAAAACTCTTTTTATACAATATTCTCTTAAACCCATGGTTAGCTGTTTTCAAAAACCCTTGTTTTTCTCAAATTCTCCCAATCACATAACCGTGTTTCATCAATTAGGTCTAAAATCTTTAAACTTAGCTAAAATACCAATGCTAGTTCATCTGGTAACAAATTACCTTCCCCAAACAAGTATTTAAAAGCCTAAACCCTGAACAATTCCCTTCAATGTAGTGAATTCTAAACTCCCTTATTTTTGTTTGTTTTCTAAGAATTTACTACACCCCAAGTACTTAACATAAGACCCATACACTCTACTTTTCTCAAAATCCAACCCAAGTCTCAATTTCATATAGGTATCATGCTAGGGTTTCCTTCATAGAAAATTTATCAACCCAAATCATAACAAACCACAAGAGAGGTCTAGATCCTACCTCAAGGACGTTACACCAACAAGAACCAAACCTCCTGCAAGCTCCAATCCATCAAAACCCAACATAAGCGGCTACGGAGGATCTTTCCACGAATATCCACGCTCTCCAATGGTGGCTCGTTCAAGGAAACGGCAATATCTCGCCCTCCACGAACATGGAAAACCCCCCAAGAACTTCCAAAAACTAAACCCTAGATCACTCCTAAGCTTTAGAGAGAGAGGAGAGAGGAGAGAGTGACAAAACCAACCCAAAAAATAGAGATTTATAGCCTCTGTCCGTCACAGACCGCTCGATCAGTCTCCGCGACTACGTTGTTGGTCTAACTTTGAACAAACATATCTCGTTCATCCGAACTTCAAATAGGGTCGTTCTTGTGCTCAAAAGGTCATACCAACCTAAGCTGCTAAAACATTGAATCCTTCATGACTCATGTCTTATCACACTCTCATGGCCACAATCCGAACATACGATTTCACCCAAAACACAACACTTATCATTCTAGCGAGAACTAAAGGCGCAACCATACCCTACACCACCAAGCACAAACATTCCTGATCTACCAACCCCATATCATGGGAACACAACCCCACACACTTACACTTACACGGTAGAGTAAACAGACTCCATCCGAAAAACCCACGAGGAACTTAGTTCTCCGATCAACCGATTCTGGTCGGGCCCATCAACACTTGGCCCCCAAAGAAACTTGTAGATCTCACATTAAGGTCGTAACGACCATGGTCACACTGCTATTGTCGACCCCGATCACAGTACTCAAATCGCCTGCTACGCTAGGCTCCCAACTCTCAAATCTCATTCGCACACACGCGAACTCCATCAATCGCAATACTCCATACGATACTTCCTGTTGCACCAGGACCTCACTTCACAAGGTTGCGCTTTATTATCCTGACTCCCATTAGGCAAACCACAACTATATCACAGCCTCGAGTCCACTGTCTAAGCAACTCACAAAGGGACCGCACGGTATCAAACAAGGAAACCCACTTTTGAGAACCTCTCATCCAAAGTTACTAATAACTCTCATGATCATGTAAATGCCTCCCACACTTCTGCTCCCCGGGTACACGTCTATCGTCGATACCTTAACACACGATTTCTCACCTATTGTTCCAGGCCATCCGAGCTACACAGTACATTGTTGAATCTTATTACTCCACACTTAATTCTCATGGGCAAACAACATACCTACTTCTGAACCCAAAGTTGAACACAATTAACCTCCGAACATATCACATTCAGGAGACACCGTCTTAACGCTAGGACAACCACATTATCGAACCCTTCAAGGAAAAATAGTCACGCTGGTTAATCAATCACAAAACCTTTCTCCAGCTAGGAAAACCACGAGTCAGCTCTAGGCTCTCGCTTCATGCCACTACCTCTTAGAGTTACCATCCATAATGAGTATACTCCTCGTCACACCAGATCCTCACACTTGGATCTTCACTCAAGCATTTCAACTATTGGTCACTCCATATCCCAACGACGAATCTCACATATCCACAAGACCCCCACCGTTTATCCATCAAAGCACAACGCCTCACGTACTCGCCCCACCTTTAGAATATCTTCTTATAGGGTCACGTCACACTAACTCAATTCCCAAAAGGTAGGTAACAACAAAACAAATAGGCAAAACCATGCTACAGTCTCGAGCTCGCAGCTCTAGTACATCCATCAAAAAACATAAAACATTTATCTTGGGGCACTTATCTCTTATGTCACTATACACGCACCACCGGCACACGGCTATCTAACCATGAAGGCAACTACACGCCACACAAACAAGACAATCCTCGCTTATCAACTCTAGACCAAAGACACCACCCTATCACTCACCCCTTAAGAGTAACACAACACCACCACATCTAGACTTTAAGCCAGATACAGACCATCACCGTTGTTCTCTTAAGGGATCTCTACCCATCAACGCATCGTCCCAAAACGACCGAGTCAACCGTACCGATAATATTTACCACATCACAACCCTCACTAATACACATCTCTTCGTACATACGTGTATATCACTCGAGAATCTATTTGTCAACAGCATCTCCAACCCACGTACTCATCATCGTACACTTCCAACTCCTATCATGGGATGTAACTTAGCGGCACACCTCAAAAGAAAATCACCGGTCATCCACAGACCCTCAAAACCATCTAGCATTACTATAGCTACCAATAACACCCCAAACATAGTCTAAGCTCATACTTTCTAACACACCTTAGGCCAGAGATTATTACACTCCCGTCCACTATGCTCCCATCCACTATGCTCCTGTCCATACCCAATCTCGAGGCACATGGCTCATAGCATAGCATGGTTCAAGACATAGCACGGCTCATGACGTACATAATCCTCAACGTGCCAAAAACCATACCTCGTATCCAACCACAACAAATAACTTCCAAGAGGTTTCAAACACCCTACCACACTCATTCATCAAGCTACTGATAGCACAACACACAACAGGCAGCTACTCTAGTCACCCCAGCTCACGTGTGCACAACACATATCAAACTATCAACACTCGTCTCATAAGTTTACACCCACCACAAACACTGACCACCAAGTTACACTTCCACAACCTACGCCACCATCCGAACCACAACCCGTCCTAGCCCCTAAGGCATAACTCTTATAACAAGGATATCATAACTCTCAACTAGGTTAAACTCAACTTAACCTTTTAAAACCAAGCTACACACTACCCGCCACCTAGTCACATCACACCAACACATATTCACATACTGAGGAAAAGCCTCAAAGTAACGTGACAATCTGGGCAACTAATTTAGATTTCTCATAGAAAGAACGTTGGCCAAACGCTTTTCTATTTCGAACTCCAAAGTAGTTAATCGGACGCCAATTGGCATGCCACATCACCCCAAGACTCAATCTCCATACTCATATAAACACATAACATGCGCAAAATAATTCAACCGCAAACCCATGCAAACACACAATTCATGCTATGTAATGGTGCCTAATCTCATCAAACAATTCTCATATAAGGGTCATCCTAACTTCCCACAGCTCCTAGGTATTCAAACCTAGAGCTCTAATACCATTTGTCATGACCCGAACCCCGGGAACTCGTGAACTCAACCCAAACCGTTCCGCATAAAGGTTGTCAACAAAAGACTTTCGTTCACTATAAGATTGAGTTTTGAACTTTCTTAAGAACAACACTTTGTTTTCTTCAAGAAACCATAACAAAAACACTTTCATTTTAACGACATACATATGCGTCAAATACTAAACACAATTTTCAATTTTCAATAGTTCATTTACAATTCTTGTATCATTACAATCATCCACTTCACATTTTGTACAATCATAATGTAAATACAAAAGAAATACAATATTTTTCCTCTAGCCTTTTCTCACATGCATCTTCTGCTCTGATATCGCCCCAAGTCCTCGAAATCTAAAATGGTTTTGTATACATACATGAGCGGAAGCTCGTAGGATAAAGACTAACTCTAATGCTAAGCATGATTTTTGAGGTGTGATGGGTGAAACCAAAATAAAATGCAAGTTTCACCAATTGATTTATTTATTTATTCCCACGCACACCAAATTATTCATTCCATAAGTCTTTTTCAAAACTTCCCTTTCTTTCACATTTGTCCATATTATGATTTCACCACTCGATTTTTTTTTCACAAAAACTGTTTCATGTTATCATTACCCAGTTTCTCACAAAACTGTATCATTATAATGAATCAGCATCGGGTGCAGCTTATAGAAATTCCTCCCTATTAATTCTCAATCGGCTACGCGAAGCCATTGGGTAATAGATAGCTCTATAACTCACCACGATGCAACATCACATTTCGGGGGCTAACCCGTGGGCATGTGATCCCCATCTTGCGCAAGTTTTCGGTCTTTCACCGCGGAGCCGCCAACCCAACTTAATTCACATCCATTCAAACGATTTATTATTTATTTATAGCGTTCAATTTAACTAATCTGGGAGTCCAACCCACAACTAGTTCCTCTTCCAATCATTTTCACACATTATCATTAATGTCCATATCAAATTTCCCATTTCATTTCTTCTTTCATCAAATTCTGTTTGAGCATTCAAGTTTCCTTTAATGTTATATGCATCATAACATCAATATACAACTTCTCATATGTCATATTTTAGAGAAAATTATAGAAACAGCCCCTACACTATTCGCAAATATCACTTAACCCCCCCTGAACTAAAAATTCATACAAAATGGCCCCTACACTATTTATTTGTATCACTTTGCCTCCCTCCCTAGCTATTTTACTTGTGTCACGGAACCCTAACGGAGGGGGGCAAAGGGATACAAATAAATAGTGTAGGGGCCACTTTAAATGGGTTTTTAGTTCATGTGGTTAAGTGATATTCGCGAATAGTGTGGGGGTGTTTCTGTAATTTTTACCATATTTTATTTACCCATTTCATAGAGTACCAACACAAAACTAATTCAACGAGGATCATATCATTTAATGAAAAAGAAATGCACCCATCATATACATACAGAAATAAGTTTGAAACACAAATTCTCTTTCAAAATATTGGGATTTTTAAGTTATTACCATGTCAACTCATAATCCTTATATACCCACTTATAAGCCACAATCTGCCAAAACTTATCTTAATTAACCAGTTTTCAAGTCTTTCAATAAGTGCCCAAAATTTATGTTAATTAGCATGATTCAAAAGAAACTAAACAACGACTTTAAAACTTCTCAAATTGTGCTCAACCGAGGGTTTATTAAATGTAAAAGAGTATTACAGAAAACTAAGGCAAAGGCACCCAAGATCCAAGTCTTTAAACAAAACATCAAAAAAAAAATTTCAAAAAAACCCAGACTGCTCGATTGGTGAGAAGACCGCTCAATCGGTCTCTCACCTACACCAAAGAACCAAGAGCATCAAAAGACCGCCCGATAGACCGCTCGAGCGGTCTATCGATCGGTTGTGGTCCAGGTTCTTTTTTCAAGTCAAGAATCCAATTTTTCAGCATTTAAAAGAATCTTCATACCTTTTTAACACATTTTGGGCCAAGAATTAACTTTGTAAAATGAGGTAAAAGCATACTAAAAAATATCTCCCCCGGAGCATAAAGTTTATTTGAAGCATAACAATCTGAAAACCCTTTTTATACAATACTCTCTTAAAACCATGGTTACCTATTTTCAAAAACCCTTGTTTTTCTCAAATTCTCTTAATCACATAACCGTGTTTCATCAATTAGGTCTAAAATCTTTAAACTTAGCTAAAATACAAATGTTAGTTCATCTGGTAACAAATTACCTTTCCCAAACAAAAATTTAAAAGCCTCAACCCTGAACAATTCCCTTCAATGTAGAAAAATCTAAACTCCCTTATGTTTGTTTGTTTTTCAAGAATTTAGTACACCTCAAGTACTTAACATAAGACCCATACACTCTACTTTTCTCAAAATCCAACTCAAGTCAAAATTTCATATAGGTATCATGCTAGGGTTTCCTCCATAGAAAATTTATCAACCTAAATCATAACAAACCACAAGAGAGAGTCTAGATCCTACCTCAAGGACGTTCCACCACCAAGAACCAAACCTCCCGCGAGCTCCAATCCATCAAAACCCAACATAAGCGGCTATGGAGGATCTTTCCACGAATATCCATGCTCTCCAATGGTGGCTCGTTCAAGGAAACGGCAATATCTCGCCCTCCACGAACATGGAAAACCCCCAAGAACTTCCAAAACTAAACCCTAGATCACTCCTAAGCTTTAGAGAGAGAGGAGAGAGGAGAGAATGACAAAACCAACCCAAAAACCGAGATTTATAGCTTCTGTCCGTCACAAACCGCTCGATCGGTCTATGTGACTGCGCTGTTGGTCTAACTTTGAACAAACATATCGCCTTCATCCGAACTCCAAATATGGTCGTTCTTGTGCTCAAACTGAAGCCCCGAAAGTCTACTTTACAGTGGTTCAAACCTCATACCAAAATTCATTTTTTAAAAAACGTTAGGACCAAATTAGTAAAGGTATGTCACTTTTATTCACACACTTTTTACATATTTTTATCCAAACATCCACTAGAGCCTCATATTCTTCTTCTAACATATCTTTCATACGTATCCAAGCTCAAAATATCATCAAGCTCAAGTTTTAATTCTTACTCCCATCAACACTTAATCATTTCTAAAATAAAATGGGTCAGGGTCTCACAACTCTTTCCTCCTTAAAAGAATTTCGTCCCCGAAATTCAACACTGGATCTCTAGCTAAATACCATCACAAAGTCTACATTGATACTACTGTCATCCTTAAAACATCGGATCAAGATCCAACTCCCATTGCCAAAACATCGATACACAACTTTCACCGAACTCACGATGTCACACGTTTCACACCTAAACCTTACTCTTATTCTGACGATCAACTAATGACCACCCACTTGGATATCACCTTGCTATGCTATTAATGGTGATAACATCATCTCTGAAGCTGACAATACGCTCATCCACAAGGCTCAGAATAAACATTCACTCCCAGAGAAAAATTCACTTACTTCACCTAGAATACGCAAGAATGTACGCCGTCTAAACCTTCGTCTTCTATTTAATCCTTGGTCATAAACCACAATTCTCACTCTGGAGAATTGCTAGGTGCCACCTCATCGTCCAAGACAAGACTCCACGTGATCAACTTGCTACAAAATCAGCCCGGCACCATAGCGACAAAACCAACATAGGTATCCACTAATCCACTCAAACCCAATCATACTTCTCGTGTAACAGCTCGCCACTACACAACTCAACATCTCACCCTCAAATTATCGATTCTAGATCCTACAGATCAATTTCAAATGAAACATGATCACTGTTATCCGATGTCAACCCCAAACTTTGATACCAACACATACATCAATCCCCTGAATTCACAATAGCAAAGTTCTCAAGCCCAAGGCTCATTCATCAAGTAACCAATCAAGACTTGTCTTTTACACTTAGTACCTCTTTCTTATATAGAACCCGTTATGGCACTCTAATTCCAAATCAAATCATCGTGCTAGTTTCGAAAGGTCATACCAACCTAAGCTGCTAAAACATTGAATCCTTCTTGACTCATGTCTTATCACACTCTCAAGACCACAATCCAAACATACGGTTTCACCCAAAACACAACACTTATCATTCCAGCGAGAACTAAAGGCGCAACCATACCCTACACCACCAAGAACAAACCAACCCAAAAATCGAGATTTATAGCCTCTGTCCGTCACAGACCGCTCGATCGGTCTCCACGACTGCGCTGTTGGTCCAACTTTGAACAAACATATCTCCTTCATCCGAACTCCAAATAGGGTCGTTCTTGTGCTCAAACTGAAGCCCCAGAAGTTTACTTTCCAGTGGTTCAAACCTCATACCAAAATTCATTTTGTACAAAACGTTAGAACCAAATTAGTGAAGGTATGTCACTTTCCTTCACACACTTTTCACATATTTTTGTCCAAACATCCACTAGAGCCTCATATTCTTCCTCTAACAAGTCTTTCATACGTATCCAAGCTCAAAATATCATCAAGCTCAAGTTTTAATTCTTACTCCTATCAACACTTAATTATTTCTAAAATAAAACGGGTCGGGGTCTCACAGTTGGTGAAGAGACACATGGCGACCGCCATGTTGGGAGGGATTTTTATCCGGCGGCCGCCAGGTCAGAGGGGTTTAGGCTCGGCGACCGCCAGGTTACCAAAGGTCACATTGTGTCAGTTCATCATTATGACATTTTAGGGTTTTGAGATGGGCTGTTTGGGAATTTTAACATATGTTTTTGTTTATCTTATTATTTGTATGTATTTTATTTCCTTTGTGTGCGCTTATTTTATTAGTGTAGATTATTTTCTCTTTGTTTTATTAGCAAAAATAATTTTTAGAAAACATAAAATTTTTAATTATTTTTCTTTAAAATTTTTATTTTGTGTGTGTGTGTTCTTCTAAAAATGACTTTTAGAGCTTTTCAAAAAATAATTTTATAATCTCAATAATTTTTTAAAAATACTTCGAGAAAATCTTGTCTGTTTAGAAATAATTCCAAAAATAGTTTTGTGTATTTTAAACCCTTTTTTGAGGTATTTTCTCCTTCCAATAATTTTAATTTTAAGCCGTAACTTGACTTTTAATTATTCTTATCTCGCGCCTCGTCCCGAATTTTTAGGTCTTAACTCGACCTATTAATTCGTGGTTTTCTCCTTCCGATAAATTTAATTTTAAGTCGTAACTTGGCTTTTAATTATTCTTATCTCGCGCCTCGTCCTGAATTTTTAGGTCTTAACTCGACCTATTAATTTATGGTTTTCTCCTTTCGATAAATCTAATTTTAAGCCGTAACTTAGCTTTTAATTATTTTTATTCCGTGCCCTGTTCTGGATTTTTTCGTCTTAACTCGACCTATTAATTCACAATCTATCCTCTCGATAAATCTAATTTTAAGCCGTAACTTGGCTTTTAATTATTTTTATCCCGCTTTCGAATTTTTAGGTCTTAACTCGACCTATTAATTCATGGTTAATCTTTCCGGCATGAATAGTTTTAAGCCGTAACTTGGCTTTTGACAATTTTTTTTACCCCACTATCGTTCTGAATTATTAAGTCTTAACTCGACCCATCAGTTCCTTGTTGCTTTTCCGGCTAAGATAATTTCTTGGATCTTAACTCCATCCTTTTAATTATCTAATCTCCAGCCGAGTTCTTAGATCTTAACTCGATCTTTGACTAGGTTTATACTCCCTTTAGATCTTAACTTGATCTCTAGGACTTGTTCAATCACATTCATGTTAGCATCTGCATCATGTTAGCATTTGTTCATGTTCACATTTGCATCATGTTTTTACCTTACGTCCTTGAATTTTTGCCTCGAGAACTACGTTTTGGTCTAATCCCTAGCAAAGGGCTACGTAGGCCGCTCGATAAAAATTTGAGTACGGCCAACATCATATGTATGCTTGTGTGCTTGTGGCCTAAGATTGACGGGTCGGCCAAAATGTTGTTGTCTCTGGATTTTTGATATAACTTGCTTCACGCGTTTCTATGGAAGTTATATCAAAAAGGGGTAACTGTAGACACCCCAATTTGACCCCGCCCAATTTTAGGTGAATTCGATGATGAAAACAGGTGGAATGGTGCTTTAGTTCGATCCTCAAGAAGTGATCCAAGCTCGGCATTTGAATCCAAATCATCAAAAACCCTCAAACCAATGAAATTTTGTCGATACCATCGATAACTTGTTGCCCAAGTCATTCCCAAAGTGGCGACCACCATGTTCATTGTGGCGACCGTCAGTAGAACCTCTTGGAAACCTTAGCCAAATGTGGCGACCGCCACATCCAACCTGGCGACCGCCAACTTGCATTATGGCAACCGCCAATAGAACCCTTTGGAACCTTCTTTCAACATGGCAACCGCCATGTCCAATCTAGCGACTGCCAACTCCAAATGGCCTAATGTGTCTCAAAATGTGGCAGCATCTCATTGGTTGATAAACTCTATAAATATCATACCTCTGGTACGTTTTCAAGGACAGAATTTTTAGTGAGGGGTTTCGAGATAACAGCTCTACCAAGTCGCCGAGCAATTTCGAGTCCTGACGCCGAAGCCCTGTTGAAATACCGAGATCTGAACCTCCGACGCCTACATTAAAACCTTGCTTGGATCACCACCCGAGGATTGGCCCATTGAAGAACATTCCACCAACTTGAGGATTCCTAAGCAATCTAGCTATGTTGTTTGGATCCCCGATCCTTCTAACTCCATTCCCTCTCTTTTGGAGTGATCGGGTTAAATTCGAAATTCAATTCATGCACTTCTTTCATTTGTGTAGTTAACCTTGTTTCTTATTTAATTTCTTTCATTTAGTTTAATTTTTTAATTAATTGCTTAATTCACACATCTACACTAAGAACATTATCTTTTTTTAAATATATTCATCCAATTAGTGCTAACATGATTTAATAATACGACTCATAATGTCGTTATTGTTATAATTCAAGCACTTACATAAAAATAGTTGTAATTGTTAATATTACATCCATTTAAATTTTAGTATTTTATTTCTTTTCTTTTTCTTTCTTTTATCTTATTTTAGTTAGTCTAATTTTATTTTACTACGGACTCTATTTCTTTTTTTTTTTTTTTTCTTGTAACATTAATTTAATGCTCCATTTCATTTTCTTTCTAGCTTAATATTTCTTTTCTAACTTTTATTTTTCATTTCTTTCTTTTTCTTTCAATATTAATGTAATCTCTTTTTCTAGTATTTTATTCTTTTAACTTTAATCTTCCTTACAATGTTCTATTTGGTATTTCTTTTCTTTTAATCTTAGTATTTCTTTTCTTATAAAGCTTCATTTTCTTTTTCTATAGTCTTATTTTTCCTTTTGTAGTATTTCTTCTATTTTTTTTTATTTTATAAAACCCAAAAGTCACAAAAAGCCTTTTAGACTAGACTTCTTCTTAAGTGTAATTTTTCTTCTCTTTTATTTTATCATTATTTCTTTTAAAATGTCAATAGTTAAATTTTTTTTATTAATAACATTTTCTAATGTTTTTTTTATCTTAGCAAAAGCTTCTTTTATAAACTTTCTTCTAGGATTCCTTTTTTTTTTTTATGTATCTTTTATTTTACATTTCTTTTACTATTTTATCATGTTAATGTTAATGCAAGTTTTAGTTTCTTTACTTGAAAACATGTTTAGGATAGTTTAATTTATCTTTTGTAACAAATCCATGTTTAGGTAATTTTAACAACTTCTAGCATGTTTTTCTCTTTCATTTGAATCATGATAGTTTAATTTATTTTGATAAAAATTGTATAAGGCAATGTTCCATGTATCCTTTAGTTAGAAATTACATGCCGTAAGACTTAGGAATTCATCCCTTTACTTGTCCTAATTTGGAGTGCTATGCACATATATTATATATTTTTCATATTTGATTTTGGGCGTTCTCTCTTTGCCTCAACTTTCTTTATTTGCATGCATTTAAAAAATCCTATTAAAAGAACCAATGATGATTAGTAGAGGCCAACCTTACGGTTGGGCGAACGGGGTGCCTAACACCTTCTCGATTCATACCTTAGCCCCCGAACCCTTTTTTCCTGGTTAAACGTTTTTAAGATCAGTAGCCATTTTTATTTTTCTTAATTTTTCTCAAAAACTAAGTGGCGACTCCATTTTCAACACAGGGTTTTCAAATTTTGATTTTCAATGTGTTAAAAATATTTTTCAAACATTTTTTAATTCTCTTATTTTTGAAATATTTTTCAAAATAATCTCCAAAATTCCAATGCCATAGTACCGCCTTCCATCCTCAGACTAATAGACAATTAGAACGAACTATCCAAGTCTTAGAGGATATGCTATGAGCCTGTGTCATAAATTTCAAAGGCAACTAGAAAAAGCACCTATCACTGGTAGAATTTGCCTACAACAATAGTTATCAAGTGAGCACCAGCATGGCACCCTACGAGGCACTTTACAGTCGACCCTATCGTTCCCCCATCTGCTGGACCGACATTGGAGAAGCCAACTTTCTTGGACCCGAGATTGTATAAGAAATGACGAAGAATGTGTAGCTCATCCGCGAGAGAGTGGTAACAGTACAAAGATGACAGAAGAGCTATGCAGATCAAAGAACAAGATTACTAACTTTCGAAGTCAGAGATCATGTCTTCTTGAAGATACGACCCCAAAAAGGAGTTATACATTTTGGAAAGAGAGGAAAGCTATCGTCTCGTTATATCGGACCCTTCAAAATACTGTAAAAGATTTGAGAAGTAGCCTACCGTCTATGTGACGGTAGGCTACTTCCAATTTTTCGGTTGATTGTTCTTGCATGATTAAAATTCTTAGATAAATGTTTTAATAAAATATTTGGTGGGAATTGAAGTAACGAGATTTGGAATTTGTCCTAAAATAAAAGAATATGAATTTAATTGATGTAAATATTGATGGGAAAATTCAGAATAAGTTAACAAGAGTTTGAGATGAAAACTTGAGTTGGAGATAAAGAAAATCGAAGTAATTTAGGTTCAGTGGAACCGCTCGAGTGGTGGGTAGTCTGCTCGAGTGGACTGTCAGGATAAGTTTAGAACATTTGCGAACTTTAGAGAATATTTGAGGAAAATTACTTAAAACCCAAACACCCCAGGCCACAGGCCACATGAGGCCTACAGGACCTTATTTGATTTCTCTTCTCCTTCTTCATCTCCTTAAGAGAACACCACTCTTAAACCTTAACCTTCAAACCCCAAATAAGTGAGATTAGAGCGAAATTAGAAGTGTACAAGGGTGGAGCTCAAGCTTTAAAGCAAGGGAGTTGGAATCTAAGTACCAAGGAGCTAAGAACCAATACAATCAAAACCCTAGCAAGGAGGATTTGAAGGAACCTTGAAGCTTTGAGTGTTTTGAGGTAGGATTTAGACTATCCCTTGTGATTTGATTTTGAATTATGTTGAAGCTTTAAGAATGAATTACCTTAACTAAATTTAATAATAAGATTGTGAAATGGAGCTTAAATGTTTATGTATGGAATCCGTATGAAAGGATTTTATGAAATCTTAAGTCATTGGCTTGATTGAGTCTTTCATTTGATGATTTGAGTATTTGGAACCCTTCTTCTTTGAGTTAGTGATTTTATATGTTAAAAACCCTAATTTTCTTACAAAGGTTTTAAAGAAGAAATTTATTTTATTAGATGAATGTGATGGATGCACAAAGGTTTGTTTTGAGTAAAAGTATTGTCATTGAATTGGATATGTGTTGATGAAGTTTTATGAAATGTAGGTTATAGCAAAAGAGTTTTATGGGAAATGTTGGATCTGTGATCTAATGAGATTATGATTTGAGAATTGAAAACTGAAAAAAAATTGAATTGAGGGAGAGGAACCGAGTTGTGGGTTAGACTCCCGGTTGTTAATGAGTAATGAACTGAAGAGATGTGATGTGAAAAGTTGAGCTTGAATAGCTCCATGGTGAAAGACCAAAAATTTGCGCAAGCTGGGGGACCACGTGCCTATAGGTTAGCCCCCGAAACGTGGAAAGGGGACCATGTGCCCTCGGGTTAGCCTCGAAATGTGGATATGATAATTGTTGTGGTGAGTTATAGTGTGATCTATTACCCAACGGTTTCACGTAGCCTATTTAGGGAATAGGGCTGAATTTATATAAGCTACACCCGATGTCGGTTCGGTATTTTGAGAAATGATTTTAAGAGAAATTAGGGTCGTGAAATATGGATGTTTTGAAAAGAAACGAGAATGATGCACTAAAGTGCTTTTAAGAGGCTAAAATTGTGTGTGTGTTGTGTGTGTGTGATTCCAATGAATTGAGAAAACTAATTGTTCATTGTCTGATTGTATCCATCACACCTCACAAGTAATGCATAACACTTAGTTAGTCTCTACCCTACGAGCTCCGGCTCACATGCGTTGCATATATCATTTTTTTAGGTCCAAAAAACCAAGAGAGATAGTGGAGGGATTGTGCCTTTTGCAGAAGGAAAGAACTTGTTGTATTTTGATTAAGTTTTGTATACCATGTATAGATGGGAAATGTAAAGGTATTGTTACGTTAAAAACTACTAAAAGCCATTTTGTACCGTTGATGAGGTGTTCCTTAGGTCTTCGGACTAAAGTCCAAACCTTGTTTCTTTCAAATTAGTTAAGCTCTTCTTGCATAATCAAAGTCTAAAACTCATTGTTTTTAGTTTCCTCAATATATTTTGGTTCAATCTGGGAAAAGAATGCTAAATTACCACAAATATTACGTAGAGATGATTGAGTTTTAATACCTTAGGATGGGTCACCAATGAACAAGTCTTTTGGATGACCTTGAGCATACCTCCATTCTTTAGACAAATTTGGATTTTCAAGCTTTAAAGGTCTAGCAGCCTATTGGACTTCATTTTGTTGAGAATTGGAAGCCTCCTCATGATTTGGCTCTTCTTGGTCTTTAATAAAGATGTCTTCAACACCCTTTTCCATGTCAACCAAGTTATCATCACAAAAAATTTTGGAAGAACCGACGTTATCTTCATAAAAAATAGCATGTATGGATTCTTCAACAACTAGGGTTCTTTTGCTGAAAACTCTATAGGCTTTACTATATAAGAAATATCTTAAGAAAATACCTTAATCAGATTTTGCATCGAATTTGTCAAAAAGTTCTTTGTTGTTATTTGAAACAAAACATTTGCACCCAATGGCACGAAAATAACTGATGTTAGGTTTTCTTCCATTCCATAGCTCATATGAGATTTTCTTGAGAGAAGCTCAAATCATGGCTCTGTTCACAATAAAATAAGTTGTGCTTACAGCCTCGGCCCAAAAGTATCTTGGTAGATTATTTTCACAGGGTATGATTTTAGCAATTTCTTCCAAAGTCCTATTCTTCCTCTCAACAACACCATTTTATTTTTTGTGCTATTTTTTCATGTTTTTAGGACAATTTTTAATACTATTTTTAAGCCTAAAATATGCTGGAAAATAAGTCAAAAAATCGTGAAAAAACCACCGTGTCCGTGGCCCGAAACCACTGCCGGTGCCACCTCCGTTCTTTGTGTTCTTAAATATATACAATATGTTCTTAAATAATCTAAACAAATATTTTAAAAATAAAAACTAGCTATTGCATCGATCCAACGTCTTGAAAGCTCACATTCGATCTATCACAGTCAACCCCCGTGATTAAAAAAAATAATCATCATTCAAAACTATTCAATCAAACATGAAGTAAATAACGATCATAAAATCGGGATTAGAACACCTACAAAACGAAGTTAGCACAATTCTGAAACTACCCAACCCCAATAATCGTAAACAAAAAATAAAGCGGCTCTGATACTAATTGTTGGAGGCAAAACTGTCAAGATCATTATTTTTGCAAACGATTTTTGAAAAAAATTAACTGGATGGGCAAACGCGAAAATGGGCTCTAGATAAAATTCTTGATGATGAATGATCAAATATAAAACCCGTGCAACCACAGTTAATTTAGAAGAATACCTTTTTATCGGTCGAATCTTCAACTACAATTTTGTTTTCGAGTTGAATCTCCCGTCAGATCTTTTACTATATTTTCTTATGCGATTCCCGAATATAGTGTGTGTTATAATCCTCCGAGAACTCGTACTGGCAGAACCTGGACAGCTTTAGTCGTGAAGACAAGTTATGAAACTAATTCAGCCTATCCGCACATTTATAGTGCTATAATAGGGACCTATAGAGTAATTATGAGTAAGACTTTTAGTGGAACACAGACACCCATCAGCGGTTTTTGCAATTAAGCAAATCTTATAGCAGTATCTGCAATTATAAAAAACTAACAGTGATTTTTGTAATTTCTATAAAATACTAAATTACAATTCACACCACTAAAAAGCTATAATTACACTCTGACCCATAATCTCAAGACCTTCTTGCATTGAGCTCCTGTTATTAAATGCTTATCATTTCTCTCCACGTTAAGATTTTCGATACCCACCAATTAAATTTAATTACTAACAATTTAATTTAATCAGTATCTTGCTATTCCTTAAGCCCTTCCGCTTAACTTATTTGACCTCCAGATAATCAAATCCACTTGTAGGGTTTGGTCAGGTCAAAACTTATAAGCTTTCTTATAGGGGTATCGTCAATCCCGATCTTTCGGGACATAAAATCCGTAAATAATTAATATTCACCATATAAATAATACCGCTATCTAACTCACCGAGAATATAGACCTATATAAGATTGCACTCTCAAATAAATCAAAACAATAAATATTAACTATACACAAATCAATAATTATTTCAAGATTAAGAGAAAAGCACTATTTATAAAAACCTTCGAGTGTGAATTAATTTATATAGTCAGTATAAAATTAATTATCTCAATGTGTCTCGTTCAATATACACAATGTGTACTAGTATAGAGAGTCAGAACAATAAACAACGCTATTATTTATTTTCCGTAACCAAGACATGCCTACTAAAATTCTGTGGTACAGTCGTACCGATGGTATGTCCATTTTCATCTAAACTGTGAACATAAAATTTATATTCTGTAAGAACTTAAAATCTGATCTTCTGTGTGCAAGTCATACTCTACACACCATAATAAATACTGTACATAATATTAAACATCCATACATAACATTAAAAAATGATATACATATATTAGTCATAAGGATTCTCATAAAATAGAAAATTAATTTTATTAAAAATAAAATTAAATACTAAAAACATGATTTTCAGTATACCAACCCTAATAAGTCCACAGTATACATTTTCGTATAAGGATGAGCTAGTTTGCGGCAGTTCAGATAAGAGTCATAGTCCTTATGGGCAGAAGTGGAAAGCATTTGAAACCAATTTCGGTTGTAGATTAGTTTCGTACTATACGTTTGATCTCTTGTGTGGGCGAGTCCAATGTGGCTTGTATTTTGATACCTCGGTGGTGTAAATTAGATCTTCATGCGACAATGTTTGGATAACCTTAATATTAGTGAGACCTTTTTTTGCGGAAGCGATCTGTATGGACGTTTATCCTTCGAAAACATGTTTGTGCTGTAAGACGTCATTCTTGGGGAGATTGTGAGCGGTTAACGGCAAGGCAGTTGACTCGGCTTATAGTGTTGAATTTTGGGGATAAATTTTCTAAAAGGGGGAGATTATAAGGATTCGGTCACTTGTAATTTAAAAAGATTAATTAAAACATGTTATGACGTGTTCAGTGAAGAAAAAATAATGTTTCAAAAAGAAGTTCGGACAAAAATATGCAAACAATATGTGAAGAAAAGTGATATATCTTCACTATTTTGGTCATAGTTTTTTGTACAAAATGAATTTTGTTATGCGGCTAGAACCATTGGAAAGTAGACTTCTAGGACTTCAATTTGAACACAAGAATGACGCTATTCGGCGTTCGGATGAAGGAGATATGATCGTTTAAAGTCAGGATAGTAGTGCAGTCGCAAAATTGTGTCCGAACGAAAATATGGGCATCTGGGCGGAAATGGACCATAAGGTTTTGCGTCTGGATGATGTTCGAACAAAAATTGGCCTATGTGTTTGGCAACCGGATGAGATTAAAGCGTTCAGATGGACCGCGTCAGGGATAAACTTAAAAGTCAGGTTTGAGGCTCTTTCCCTTCATTTTCTCCACTCCTCCCTCTCTCTAAACCAAAAACTAAACCCTAAAGTTGATTTTAGTGATATCTTGGAGCGTTCCTAGCTCCTCAAGAGTGGATTTCTTGTCTCTTTTCCAGTGGACATCCATTGGAGGCTTGAACTTGGCCCTGAAAGCTCGTTTCTCACCGTTTAGTTGGAGGTTTTGGTCATTTGGAGCCTATACAGGTTTGATTCTAGTTGCTAGAGCTTCAAAAAGGTAAGATCTAATGACTATCTTTGAAAATTTATGTGATATGTCTTTCATATTT